>CAJUYG010006466.1:0-12129 GCA_910591675.1 Galerucella calmariensis | reverse complement strand
ATGTACTGTACCTAAATAAAATATGACAGCAACACCCAACAACTAGTGTTATTAATCCTTTTCATTTATTTTCCTAAAAATGTGCCCTATGAAAAGTTTATCTGTCACGACTATGAGATAAGCTCTGAGTGGTCTTCTTCTTTTAGCCTTCTCACAGCAAATGGTCTCGATAGAAATTTGATTCAGGTTTTTATAAGTATAATAACACAATTTCGAACAAGATCACAAAATCATTATTTTATTAATATAGCAATATTCCCGTGAACTTCAAATTTATAAAGAATCAAAATACATTAATATTCGATATCTCGAGATATTGACAGCAATCGTCTGTGTTTTATAATAAAGTTTTTGCCGCTTAAAATTGTGACAGGATGTCGAGGTCAAATACCTTTAAAATACCTATGGATGTAGACGGTATGTTTAAGAAGAAAAATAATAAATTAATACAGACGATTAATGTATCTGTTGGTGAAACGTTTCTCCATATCAGGTAAGTAAACTATTCTAATTTGTACACCTATTCTAAGTTTATTTAATGTTGAACTACTTAATATTGTTTATCACTTTTTTAGGTTATGTCGAAGAAATATTAATACTGAATAAAATGTCTATTATTGTCAATACGAAGTGCTTTATGATTTGGATTAGAAATTCCCCAATTCAAGGAATGTTTATTACTTATGGTAACGAGTACTCACAAATTGTGTCTCAAGTACCTATTCGTTTATAGCGTTTTCCATTGGCATGCACTTAGTTGGCACCAAGTTCGAGCGTACTCTACACCAGTGTACCGATATTTTGCACTGAGTGCAGGGTCAATGGAACACAGAAAAGTTGTCAGTTGTCATTCGTCAAATCAAGTTGGTTGTTTTGTGGTGGTTTTTGTTGTTTTGATTAAAAGCAGGTGCAGTTTTATGTATCCTTATCTAGTTGTTTTATTATTTAACATTAAAAATAATGAGAAAATTTTTATTAAAAGTACATTGAGAGATTATTCATTTCCTAAGACAACTTAATACTTCCAATCACTGGTTCAGTATTTGTAAAATACTCTACTTTTCACAATAATATCCAGTGAAAAATAAATAATAAATAAACTATTGTTTTTCTTTCGAATTCGCAGCGTTCATCATTCGCCGCCATTTTGCACCCTTGCACTATACTCGAAACTACCTCCTGAGCAGGTGCCGAAAAAACTGCACTCAGTGCACATTCGCTTGCACTAGTTTTCCAATGGAATATGAAATACTGGTGCAGTGCAGCCAATGGAACACAAATTTTGCACTCAGTACAGATTCAGTGCACCCTAGTTTTGTCAATGGAAAACGCTATTAGATTTCAGTGTCTTGTAGAACCATGCCAAATTTTACATCTCAGCTTCACCAATCATCGTAAGTTTTTCATATTTATTTATTCATTCATTTGTTTTTGAGTCTCCAGCGAACGTCTTTACTGTTCAAAGGTTTAGGATGGACTGACTTTTGCTTCCCAATGCATTTCTTATGGGAGCAAATTTCTAAGGTTCCTTGATTCATATGAAAATTCATAAAATTCTGACATTTCTACATTATACGAGTTGAGTCAAAATTATCTCTTTTTGTATATCAACAGATATTGTCCTTCTGGATATTGGGAATTGAAAAGCACCTTATATTTTAATTTTCCTCAGAGTTTCATTCACTTCTGTCAATTATTAATCGTACACTACTTGTTTAAATATATGGCTTAGATTACTAGCTGTCACTAACTTTAAAACCCGCACTTTCCTTATTTTAACACTCTTAAATCTAAATACAACCTAAAATTAATCTCACAGAGATATTTTATATATTCTGTATTCTTTATTTTATTTTAAAACTTGATTTCTTTCCCTCGATACACTTATATGTTATAAATGATAGCATTTACTTTTAATGTTCAGTTGAGTTGATTCCCTTGATTTGTAAATTGTTTTAAAATCTAAAATTTATTATGACTATTTAGTATGAAGCTTTTCCTTCCTGCAATTCACTCCAAATTACTGTCATATATTATTATAGCAGTAGTCTGTTGCTTTTTTTAAAGTTACCAAGTATTGTTCTCTTATATGTTTGAAGATTTTAGTTTCTCATTGCTTTATTAAATACCTAATTATGCTTTTACTTTTATTTTTATTATTTTATTGATGTTGCTAACTCTATTAGCTCATTACAATATATCCATTTTTTCTCCGGTCCAGATAGAATTTTATTCATGTACAAATTTAGCCCATTGTTTTTTATCCCTTGCCATTGTTTTTGCTTCTGTCCATGTTTTACCTTTTTCTTGCAGTATGCCTACCATAACACCATCCCATGTTTGTTTTGGTCTTCCTTTTTTCGTTCTTTTTTGTATTTTTGATTGCCATACTTTTTTAACTGGTCTTGTATCGTTCATTCTTTGTAAATGTCCCCACCAGCTTAATTGTCTCTTTTCAATAAATTTGAGTGTTGATTTTATTTCAAGGTCTTCTCTTATTTTCGTATTTCTTATTTTATCTTTCTTTGTGACTCCTTTAACTCGCCTAAGATACTTCATCTCAACTGCTTGTATTCGACTCTTTTGTCTCTTTGTTGATACCCAGGATTCACATCCGAATGTTAATATTGGCCGGTAAATTGTTTTGAATACATTTAACTTTGTTTTCTTGGAAATTTCTTTTTTATTTATAAATGTCGAATTCATCGTGTGGTAAAGTTTCATCGTTTTTTGTACTCTATTGGTAATTTCGACTTCCTGCGTTCCAATTTCTTCTATTTCTACTCCCAAGTATTTATATCTTCTAACTTGCTCAATTTTTATTCCATCTAACTGTATATTTAAATGTTTTCGTTTCGGTCCTATAACCATAACTTTGGTTTTACTTTGGTTAACTGTCATTCCAAATTCTTCAGATACCGTGCTCCATATTTCCATATTCTTTTGTAAATCCTTCTCTTTCCCTGCCATAATTATTAAATCATCTGCAAAAGCTGCTTCTGATATATCCACTCTTCCTAAATGTCTGTATCCAACGTGTACTTTTGCCATTTTGGTTGACGATTTTTTAATTATTTCATCAATAAAAATTGTAAATAATAATGGACTTAGTCCCCCTCCTTGCCTTAATCCTTCTTGTGTTGAAAATGGTTCTGATGTTTTATTTTTGTATATTACACAATTTCTATTATTTTTGTAAATGTTATTGATTATGTCTATTATTTTGTAGTTTACTCCCCTTCCTTCTAGTACTTTCCATAACTTCTCCCTTGGTACTTTGTCAAAAGCGGTATTGATAATACTTAAAATCTTTAAAAATTATCAATGTTTTCCCTCTTTTACTTGTCATAACTTGTAAAGACGATGAGCAAGGGCACTAATTCAACTGAAGTTGTTAACAATTTTTGCAATTCAAGTAAAGTATGAGGGTGGGTGAACTAATATCAGCTCCTTTCTTCAAATATTCATAGTTATTTCAAAAAGTCATTACCTTCAACAGTTTCATGATTTCTTTTGTAACAGCGGGGGTTCCAGTTTTCTCTTTTGCAGCAGGTCATACTGACACGGACGGCAATCGAGGTGTAGGATTATAACTGTGGGGGACTAATGCAGGTAGGCAAACCTTTTTGACGGGAATCGAGGTGCACCGGTTTTGCAGGATACATCCTTACCACCAAAACAAGACCAATGTTTTCACCTACAATTATTAATATACCTATCTATTTGTTTGCTGTTCAGGGTGGTCCGCCACAAATTGACTCACCTGCAGCAGTAATTAAAGGTTAGGTTAGGTAAAAAAGGTAAATACATTGTATTCAAACTGTCAGATTTTTTTTCAAATTTAAAAATGAATATCGTAAAGGTCATATTTCGACATAATTATCTCAAACTTAAAATCTAACTGTAGAATCTAAATGGTTTGAGATAGAGCAAAACAGTTTGTGCCGGTCATCTTAGTTTTTGATGGACTGAATGTAATAAAAAAATTTTTTTTTTCGGGAGTTTTTCAAATAAATTTTTTCCTTCTAAATTTTTAAAACCAAATTATCGATTATTAAATTGTCCATCAAAAACTAGGACGACCGGCGCAAACCGTTTTGCTTTACAACGCGTTAAAGTTTGAGATTTCCAATTTCCAATTGTCATTTTCTCTAAAACAAATGAATATAGAAAATTGAAATAAATAAGATCATGTATAGAATTTTGCGCAGAATCTGAATATGCAATAATTTACAGGGCCCCATTCAAAAAATACAATTATGTCAAAATTTTACATTTACGATGTTCATTTGTTAAATTGAAAAAAAGTCTGACATTTCACATAAAACGTTACTACTTTTGTATTTACGTTTTTTTACCTAGCACCTGTAATTACGGCTGCAGGTGGGGGTCAATTTATGGTGGACCACCCTGTATATACATAAGTATACCATTTGTCATAGCACAATAATCATTCATAGGATAACTTAACTTTAATAGCAAAAACCAAACATCATATAATATTAGATAAAAAAATAAATCAAATACTTACAATTGAATGTGCACCTTCAGATTTTGATGTTAGGTAGCCTTCAAAAGAAGCAAGATCATCCAAATACTTTAGAGGAAATGTAACTGGAAGATCATCCGGTATTACTGATTTTGCTAAGCTCTCTTCTTGGTCCAATAAATTTAAAATTTTCTTGTTTTGTTGCTCTATTTCCAACAGGTTCGTCAAAAGGATGTCAAATACTTAAAAAATAAATCAATATTATGCTTGCTAACCGTTGAACATGTATTCAAAGGGGCGAATCCTATCTAAAGCCATCGAAACTAATACCTAGATATGTTGCAGACAATATTATCAAATGTGTTTGTATTTTACAAAACAAGATTTTTGATAGGGAAGGTATAGAAAGACACCTAACCGATATAGAAATTGTGCCAAGAACACAAAACAATCAGCCTACTGGAATACCGTTAAATTCAGCAAAAACTATAAGGGATATATTTAAAAACTTCTTCACTGATAATCCTTTAAATTATAGGAACGAACTGCTTTGAATCAGGGTACATGCAAATAAAACTGTTTGTGATTTGTGAACCTAACCTAACTAAATGGATAATTTGATACATAATACATAATATTAATTATTATTATGATTTGATAAAAAATTGAAATAAAGTGCACTTACCTTCAATTTCCATTCCATTAGAAATTTCCGGCTATAATTTCTGCACTATATATTCCCGTTGCTGTGGGATTTAAGTCGTTTGTCCCACAATGCATTTCTTAGGAAAATCGCAAAAATTAGTAATTCGACATCCATTATCGCACGTCCAGCTCCGAAAGCAAGCGACCAAGAACTTCAAATTCATTTCGGTGAAAAGTCGGCGCCGATCCGCACTGGCAACAAGCACCGACCTGCATTGTTTGTGTGCGGGTGCATTTGAACGTGAATTGAATTATTGTCGCTTATAAGCGCTTGTTACCAGCAAGCAGGCAACCTGCTTTCTTTGTGTCCGTACACTAAGACCTACATACAGTAATGATTATGTAAGAGCCTTCAAAATTATTACAATGTAGAAATTACCAACGAAATATGTTTTTCTGAGTTTGTTGATAATATATTAGAATGTTTTCATGATACAGTCCATGAACAATGACTTACCTGATATAACTATTTGAAGAGTTAAATTCTTGAAAGGTTTTTCTTCACCCCATCCCATGAGAATTTATAAGCAATATCAGTACCTAATATTCTATATATTAATTTTCTTGTTGTTTGAGGCATTGAAGCTCCTCCAATTCGACCTAACTCCACATCCTGAACAAATTTATCATAGAATTAACTATATTCTGGACAAGTCACATGACAAACATCAAAAAGACTATATAAACAGTACATTCATTCACATAATTATAGGTACATACTAATTATTTGATCTCCTAATTTTTCTACATCTATCCGGTCGTTATTGTATATTTTTATTTAATAAATTGAAAAGAAGCCAATATTTGATCTGGAGTGAGATGGAATACAAAATTGTTTTTAGTTTTCAACTTGAAATTTCTAATCAAACATTTGGACCTATATGGTATGATGAAACAATTAAAATAAGGATGTGAAAATTATTTATTACAGTGGATACATTTCTTGGAAAACTACCATCCATACTCACAGTAACTAAGTAATTATTTTTATTTTCCAACCACTCTCCAATGATAATAAGGTCCTCTTCCAAATTTATTGGAAATTTTTGAATAAAATTCTTCAACATTTTCTCCTTGAGTAATTTACATTTCTGGTAAGGTACACCGGGGTAAGTGGAACCGCGATTTTCAATAGCTCATCTTTAAAAATTTTTATCAAAAAAACGTTTTACTCAATCATGTTTATATAATACAAGCTTACAAGTAGACATTATTTAAAGGATCTACCAACATAAAGTCAGATTCCTGTGTTTGAATGTGAAAATAGAAAAGATAGCGGTTTGTGATCGCTGACGATTAGGAAGGGTTTATCACCCCATAGATAAGGTCGAAAGTGCTGCGTGGACCAAACTATACTTAAAATCTCACGTTCAATTGTCGAATAATTTTGTTCAGCCTTATTCAAAACTCGACTAGCGTAAGCAATAGGTCTATCTTCACCTAATTTTCCTTGAGATAAAACTGATCCTATCGCGTATTTACTCGCATCTGTTGTTAGAATAAATTCTTTTTCAAAATCCGGATATTGCAACACGGGAGGACTAATAAGTTTTTCCTTTAAGATAGAAAATGCTTCATCACAAACAGCGGACCATTCAAAAGGCACGTTCTTTTTTAACAAATTATTTAAGGGATAAGCGATTTTTGCGAAGTTTGGAATAAAACGCCGATAATAGGATGCTAATGCTACGAATGATTTTACTTGCTTTTCGTTTTTGGGAGTTGGAAAATTTTGAACGCATGAGACTTTAGAAGGATCTGGTTTTACACCGTCCTCAGAAATGATATGTCCGAGGTAATTAATTTCTTTCCTCAAAAAATTGCATTTTGCAGGCTGTAACTTAAGATTATGCTTCCTGAGAGCATTAAAAACATCTATAAGCTTTTTATTATGGTCTAAAGGAGAATTTCCAAAAACAACTATATCGTCTAGATAAACAAAACATTTGATTCCTTGTAAACCTGTTAAAACACTATTCATCAGGCGTTGAAAACATGCCGGTGCACCTTTAAGGCCCATTGGTAACCTTTTGTATTGGTAGTGACCCTTAAAAGAAAATGCTGTACACGGTTTGCTTTCCTCGCTAAGAGGAATTTGGTGGAACCCATTAGCTAGATCTACAACTGAAAAATATTTTGATTGTCCCAAATGATCCAGAATGTCAATTATATTTGGCAGAGGATAAGCGTCCGATTCTGTAGATTCGTTAAGTTTTCTAAAATCTACTACTAATCTAAATCGTTTTTGGTTATTTCCTAGTGATTTTCTGGGAACGATAAGAATGGGAGAGTTAAATGGCGAATGGCTAGGCTCTATTATGTCATCGTCTAACATTTGCTGAATTTGCTTATTTATTTCGTTTTTCTGTTGTTCAGGAAGTCTATAGGGTTTTACAAAGATGGGTTTATTAGATTTAAGGGGAATAGAATGTTTGATGGCATCAGTACAAGTTAGTTTGTCTCCATCGAGATGAAATATGTCATTGAATGTTTTACAAATTTCTAGAATCGATTCTTTTTCCTCGGTGTTCATATGCGAAGTATCGATTAGTGACTCGATCCTTGCGATTCTTTCTCCATTGTTAGTATTTGTAATGTGAACAATATGATAGTCTTCTAGCTTATCGAAATCAAGATTTAAGTAATTAATTTGAACGTTCGACTCTGAGGAATTTATTATGCTAATAGTGCACATTCCGTCCTTAGGTTGGACGATACAATTGCCTATGTACACACCGGGTTTTATTTCTTTATTCAAACAAACTTTTGGTTCTTGAAAATTTACATAAATTCTTGCAAATAATTCAGTTCTAGGAGGAATGGTTATATTGTATGGACTCGTTAAGTCAAAAGAGAATTTATCTTTACCTACAGGAATGAATAACTTAGATAACTGATAATCGATGGAGACTCTAAACTTTGTTAAGAATTCTTTTCCTAATATACCATCTGTTAAAACTGAAAAACTGTTAGGAACTACGTGAAACTCGTGCTCAATAATAATGTCATTTAATTGTATTTTCGCATAACTGATGCCCATCGAAGTGATGCATTCATTTGTTATACCTTTAATTTTTATAGTTTTGTCAGTGTATACAATCGCATTGTCATCGAGACGACCAATTTTTATTACACTGATATCCGCTCCCGTATCTACTAGTAAATTAGCAAATCCGGTAGTGGTCAAAGAACAAGGAATTTTTACATACGACGAATTTGTAACGTCAGACATTTTGAAAATTTCTTTCGATATTTTTTTATTTTCTGCTATTTTTACAGAATCATTATTAGTGAAACATTTCTGAGCTTGAATGCTTGATTCATAATTGAATTTATTTATTTCGTTTGTAGATTGTGAGCGAAAATTATCGCTCGGACTTAGGTATGTTGGCACATCATGAAAATTTGAGCTAGATGTTGAATTAGAGCTTGAATTTGTGTGGAAAATGGGGCTTGATCTTGAATTAGAGCCGTCACACTGATTTTCATATGAATTTGAGTTTGAACTTAATGGATTAGAAATTAGCATTGAACTTTGACTAGACTGATTTATGGTCGTTTCTCTTAGGCCGTTTTTAAATTCTGGGCGCAAGAACTTTGGCCTCTGGATGTACTCGCGCCCTGTTCGTTTCCCTGCTGCTGGGATGATATAGAATCTGATTGATAATTTCGATTTCGATTTACGTTACCGTAGTTGGTACGTGCATTAATACTATAATTGTTATTGGAATTATTATATAAACGTTTCCGACATTCTTCAAGAGTATGTCCGAACTTCCTACAATATCGACACTGAGTTTGTCCTAAATTAATATTTCTCTCTACTTTTATCTGCTGATTTTGATTTGGTGTAGTATGTTTGGGATAAGAAGGGAAAGAAGGAGTTCGGTTTAGAAAACATTGATCTATAGTATGATTAGATTTACCACATTTACTACAATTCCTTTTATTAAAATGATTATTATTATTTGGGCGATTTTTGTGATTTAGTGTGGCATTTGGCGAATTCGACGATTTTATATTACGTTCCTCCTCACAAGCGGCTTCTACAGCATCTGTGAAACTTTGGAACCGACTAGCTTTTATTATTAATTGAACAGGTGGACGCAAACCATCCACAAATGCCTTAAGGGCTGATTTTTTATTTAAATTTTCTATGGTTGCTTTGGCAGCTATACCTTCGCTCGCTATACAAGCGTCGTTCAAATCTAGAGTTAAACGTTCAATTCTGTTTGCAAAATCTCTTATGGTCTCGTTAACAAATTGTCTAGAATTAAGGAGTTCTACTTGAATTTGAGCTATCGTCCTTCGCTCTAAGTACTCTTCTTGTAGTATAAGTTTCAACTGAGGCCAATCATCATAAACCTTATATTTTAATAAATTGTAGGCTTGACCTATTAGTTTAGCTTTCAATATATTTAAAAACATTTGTTGATTAGCCCGTGTTGTCGCAGTTTCCCAAACAACATCGCAACATGATAGAAATTTATGTAAGTTAGCTCTATTCCCATCGAATTCTGGGATCATTTTAAATGCAAAGTCTACAGAGAAAGCCATTATTGCGTTGTCGTTTTCTTCTTCAGTGTCTAAAAATTCGTCATTTACTAATTCTTCATCGGACATCAGATAATAATTTTCATAAAATGGACAACATTAAATTTTTCAGCATGGATAAACGATGGGAAAAAATGTTGCAGAAAAAAGTAATAACCTTGTTACACAATGTCCAAAAGAAAAAAAAAGTTTACCTTATGATTTTTCTCCCACGGGTCACTCTCGCACAATTCACCTACCGGCACTACGCACAGATCACTCACAGATCGTCCAGTAATTCCAATGGAAAGGGATGCAGACTGTAGGCTACCCTGATGAATCAGGATTATCAGGAACTTGAAGCGGAATCTCTGGATGCGGCTTTAAGATGCGGTAGTTCGGAAATAACTACTACTGGACAACTTTCTTCCAAGGTTGCACAAAACAATACAATTTCCAATGGATTTCAAAATTTTCTTCCTTCACTTTTAGCACTTAACTCATTAAATACGACGATAATTGGAGGTACTTTTACAATGTCCCAAAACTCGAACTTCAAAGTTTAACAAAGAACTTTTCTGAAGATATTCCGGCTTGGTTTAGACACAAAGTAACCCCACACCTGACACCATTTATGTTGTATTCTCGTGAGCTGGGCAAGTCAAACAAGATTGTCAGAAGAAAACCCTTTATTGGTTTAAATTGTACAATGTAAACCCGACAAGGAATGTGCGAAAAATGACCAAGATTGCTGCCAAGCTTTCTGTTTTATAGAACATGTAAATCATGTGATCGAAGCATCTAGAATTTTAAGTTAAGCCAATGAAATTATGACAACTTTACTAATACTGACCAATGAGACAAAAGCGCAAATGTTAGTGTTTCTATGAACTAGATATGAAAACAGAAAACTCAGCTAATTACGAAATAAAACCTTTTATGAAATATATTATGTAGAAATATAAAGAATGCTAAGAATGTGATTAATATGCGTTTCATTAATAGAACAATAGAAATAAAATAAGAACAATACCTCGAAGAGGGTGTAAAGTTAGGGCTTTACAACACCTGCCTTATTTTTTTTTCTGTGATTTTTTTTCTTTCGTGGTACTTGGGTTACACTTGCCCCATAGATATGGGTCAAGTGTAACCTTAGGCACATTTTTACATTCGGAATGTACTAATATTTAAAGGGGCAAGTGTAAACAATTAGTCTTTTTATATGCTACAAAATACATTTATTTTGAAAAAGAAAATAACAGTTAACCAACATTATATGAGTCAAATACAACACTAAATGATATTTTTCCTCTTTTATTTGTGGAAGGAGTGGGTAAATGCATAAAAATATCCTTTCTCTCTATTATGCTCCTATCTTCCACAACTGGCCAATAAAATGTGGATGTCTTACCATATCTTCGACAAAATTTTACCTTTAAGCAGGGTTCCTTCTCTGTTATTTGACCAACGAACATTTTGACCAGTTTCTTCTGATTGTATTTAACAACAATCCAATCACCAACATTTATTTTTGATAAGTCTAACTGCATTTGATTTAGGAAACTGATTTTTTCATTCATCTCTTCTACTTCATCCACACTGGGATTGCTAGAAAGGCTTTCCAAATCTTCATCACTGTTATCACTACTACTATCTTCTTCCAAAAATAAGTGTTTCTTATTTGTTGATTTTTTGTTTCCTTTTTTTATGGTTTTTATATTCTCTAATTTTAACTTATCATCGACATCGCTAATATTATCGTCACTTAGTTTTTTCTTGGTTTTTGTTTTGATTTTTCTTATCTTTTCGTTTTGGATATCTTCGAGCTTAGCTATGGCATCTTCTGAAGTGATCACTTCTGCACCTCCGCAGATTTTTTTTTCTAGTAGAAGTAGCTTTTGGCGTTTGTTTTATTTGTTCCAAAAGCAGCTCTTCGAATGATTTTTTTCGAAGAATCAAAGGCGTTAAGACTTCGCGTTTTGATATGTTTTCCCTGGATGTTGATGGTTCAGGTATAATTTCTCTTATACTGGTGGTTATTGCAGGTGTTACAGCGGTAGCTGTCACAGCTGTAGGGTCTACAGCTGTAAGATCCGCAGCTGTAGGTTCCAGAACTGTAGGTGCCACAACTGGAGGTGTCACTTCTATAGGTTTCACAGCTGCAAGTGTTTGATGTGGTAGTACATCAGTGAACTCTCTATCTCCCTGATTTTCTTGAAAAGAGCACCACCGTTTATAAGTTTGGGGTTCGTAACTATCCATTTTTGATGAACACTGGATCTATGTTTTCCCAAATCTTAGAGATGATTGATGCAAAAATGGATTTCGGAAGTTTATTGCCATAGTTTTTCCTTTGCCATTTTACAAGTTCTTCCTCCCATTTGATTTTTAGAGGCCGAAAT
>CAJUYG010006464.1:0-12132 GCA_910591675.1 Galerucella calmariensis | reverse complement strand
GAAAACATATCTTTCTATGAAGCGAGTAAAAGAATTCCAAGACCAGATAGTGAAAACCAAAATGAATATACATATGACAAAAATGCTTTCCCTAGTATGCCTTCCACCAGTCACAATCAGATGAATAACACAATCACAGTGGCAGAGAGACGACAGAACAGCACAACATCAAAAACATATACTAGTATAGTAAAAACCCCAAGAAAACGTATAGCCACATCCCCAGGAATACAATACGATAAACTAGCCCACAATAGCTGCCTATTCTCAACAACATGGAGAACTCCGAACTATAAAGATAAAAGACACACATCTCCAGTGAACTCAAATCAAGAAAATACAAGTCACAACATGGCCGAAGAAATGACAAAAATAGTAACAATAGGCGATTTTCTTAAAAATTTATTAAGTCAGACAACGCTAACACCACAAGAAATCGAAGAAACACAGACAATGGCAAATAATGAAAACAGCTCTGAATTCTACAATACTAGACACGCTAATGAAATCCCTAATAGTCCCACTGTCTCAGATGGTGCGGATTCCACTTATTAACAGAAGTAACAAAATTAAAAATAATACAGTGGAACGTTTGCAGTGCACTTGCAAGGTTAGATTCAATAAAAATACTTCTCTCTCAGTATCAGGCAGATATTCTGTTGTTAAACGAAAAAATTTTAGACAGGACAAAAAGGCTGAACATTGTACACTATACAACCATAAGACAAGACAGATATGATGGATATGGAGGTAATGCAATACTCATTAAAAAGAACATTCCATATACTATTAAAAATCTACACTTGAATATCCCTGAAGAATGTCAAATATTGGCCATAAAGGTCAAAGATCTAACAATAGCTACAATGTACTGCCCACCAGATATACCTATAAGTAGCATACAATATGAAGAAATTTTTAACCAGCTGGATCAACCGTTTATTTCAATGGGGGACTTAAATGCCCAACACCCGGCAATGGGCTCAGGCATTGCAAACCCAAGGGGAAGGAACTTGATGAAAACTATTAATGAGTCAAATTTAGTATATTTAAATGATGGAACAAGAACTCGCATTACCCCGCCTCACCAAAACAAGAGTTGTCCAGATATAACAATATGCTCAAATACCATGGCTAGTCACTGTCACTGGAGAACAATAGAAGACACAGATACAAGTGATCATGTCCCAACATTAACAGAAATAAACATAAACAATCATTTACCTACATATGAGACAACAAGAAGGTCAAAGTGGAACATCAAAAAAGCTAACTGGGACCAATACTTCTTAAGCTTTGACACGGGGAAAAAATATAACTGATACCAAGAAATCAAAGAGGAAATAGAAAAGGCAGCAGAACAAGCCATCCCAAAAACAAGCACACAACCAATAGGAAAATGCAGGATAAGAAAACCAAAATGGTGGGACATACAGTGCGAAGAAGCAAGCAAGGAAAGGAAGGAGGCACTAAAAGAATATAAATGCTCAGCAAGCGAAGAGAACTACCTAAAATATAAAAATTCAGCGGCCAGAACTAGAAGAATCCTAAAAAAAAAGAAAACCAGCTTTATTGAGTTTACGGAAAGCTTGAACATAGACACACCAATAAGCAAAATATGGAAAATAATTAGAAAGTTCTCTAACAAGAAGGACTACTCCCAGCACGCTTCCCTAGAAGAGAATTGGATAACAGATATGCTTAATGCAATTGCACCTCCTGTTATTCCAACAGAAGATCAACCGGAACAGAGCAACCCTATACCATCCAAACCATTCTCAACAAACGAACTGAACCTGATACTTAGAAGCAAACAAGATTCAGCACCAGGGTTGGACGAAATAACATACAGCATGATCAAAAATATGCCTGAAAAGGTTAAAAATCAGTTACTAGAAATCTACAACAAAATTCTGGCAGGAAAAGTGGACATACCTGAAGATTGGAGAAAACAAGTAGTTGCACCCATATTAAAACCAGGAAAGGCGCCAAACGTATATACCAGCTATAGACCAATAGCAATGGAATCATGCATAGCCAAAATTATGGAAGCAATGGTCAAGTCCAGATTAGAATACCACATAGAAAACAAAGACCTACTAGCAACGGAGCAATACGGATTCCGAGCAGGCAAAGGATTTCAAGAATGTACAGCGAGATTAACTACCGAAATTGATTACAATATTACTGAAAACAGGAAAGTAGTAACGGTATTCTTGGACATTTCAGCAGCCTATGATAACGTACTAATTCCTAAAATGATATACCTCAACAAGACAAAGATAAATTCTGATATCACACTATTCATACATAACCTTCTTAAGAGCAGAGAAATATATATTAGATCTCCAAACTCGTACAAAACAGTAGGGCCCCAATGGGCGAACAAAGGACTACTACAAGGATCGCCATTGAGTCCTATTCTTTTCAACCTGTACACAGCGGCACTAGCAGAAAACATGGAAGATGATGTGAACATAATTCAATTTGCTGATGATATATTGGTATGGTGTAGTAACCAGAAGTTGGAATCATCCATCAAAAAAATACAAGCATCTCTAAATAAAATGCAGAATTGGATGATTGAGCATTGATTTTCAGTGTCTCCTTCTAAATCAAAGGCCATTATAGTCACAAGAGGAAACCTAAGAAGGTCACCACCTAACCTAACCATCAACAACGAAAACATTGAATGGGTCAAGGAAGCAAAATACCTGGGAATAATCTTTGATAACAGGTTAAATTGGACAAAACACATAGAACATGTGTGCAACAAAGCAACAAAAGGAATAAACGCAATGAAAACATTAACCAGAGTATGGTGGGGTGCAGACCCTAAAATTATGTTGAATGTATATAAGGCAATTGTTGGATCTCATCTTGACTAATATTCAAAAGTTCCCAAAAAAACATGGAAAAGCTAGATAGAATAAAATTTCAAGCACTACGCACAGTAACAGGATGCATGAGATCCACCCCCACTAATGCGTTATTGGGAGAAACAGCAGAGTTGCCTTTACAGGACAGGAGATTATGGTTATGTGCAAAAGCGTCACAAGATGGCACAAGAAAACAGCATAACAAATGCCAGTATCATGAAATTTTATGAACTATACAATGAATCGCCGAGATACTGGCAAAACCTCACACCTCCAACACCAATAGAAGGATTTGACCTAGCATTAATGTACATAGGAGAATTGAAAAGAACTAATAAACTACCCTGCTATGAAGGAACTTATGAAGCACAAATGAAGGAGATAAAATGAATCGATTCAAAATTAGCAAAAGGTGACCCAGCATGCAAAACAAAATTAACAGACATACTAAATGCGAAATTTAAGAATATGACAACATTGTACACAGATGCATCATTAGACCCAACAACCAAGATATGCGGGATAGGGGTTTACTGTCCTAGCCTACAAATAGTACTTGAAAAAAGACTGAGAGACAATACCTGCATTTGCACTGCGGAGATGCTAGCTATAAATGAAGCACTTAAAGTTGGAGAAAGGAATAAAATCCATTCGATATATATTATCAGACTCGAAAAGCGCCATTCAAAAAATATCGGGAGCAAAAATAGATTCCAACACAATAAAAACAAAAGAACTGATTTTTAGAATGGAGGAAGAGGGGAATAGGATACAATTAATGTGGATTCCAGGACACTCGGGGATTTCAGGAAATGAAAAGGCAGACAAGGGGGCAGCAGAAGCAAGAACGTTAACCAAAAATGGCAATAACAAACTACATTATGCAGAAATCACAAACAACATCAAGGATAGGATTTGGAAAGAATGGGTTTCCAAGTACCAAAAAATAGGAAGACAGAAGGGACAGAAATATACTATGCTAAACCCAATACCAACAAAGAAGCCTTGGTTCAGTGAGACTAGATATAAAACAAGATTTCACATTACTACTCTATGTAGAATAAGAACATCTCACTGTTGGACACTAGCTCATCTAAATAAAATTAATATGAAAGAGAGTGCTCTATGCGACTGTGGGGAATATGGAGATCTCAATCACATAATTCTCAATTGCCCAAATCATCAAAAAATAGGAAATTTTTTAATCAATGTTGCTAGTAATATTTTAGATGCATGTTCGCTCGCTTATTGCTTGATGTAGAGTACAAATGAAACATTTTTAGAAATCTTCACAATAAATTAATTAACTAATTTCCTTTAGGTAATCCTGTACCAAAATTTCCCATATTCCTGGCGTGACCTTGTGATAGTTCTGGACCCGCCACAGAACGAGAAGAGTGTATAAACCTTTGTTAAACCTTATCCTTCCCGAAGAGCATGGGTCAATCCTAGACGCACGTAACAGTGCACTCTTCGCGAAATTACATTTTAGAAAGAACACGGCCGGATGCTGCAAAGCAAGAGGCCAAGAATCAGAGGAAGAAGAAAGAAGCAAATAGTCAAGTTAAATTGAATGAAATGTCAAAAATGGACCATATAATGCATGAAGTGGGAAAAATAAAGCAATAATTATCAATTTTATATATTTTATTTTAAATAAAAAGTACACAGCAAATGAAATTTTTTGTACATATTTTAATCATTAACAGGAAGAACAATATATTGTAGTAATTGTACTATTGTACAACTAGTGCGCACAGCTTCACTTTTCCCACGAGCGCAGAAGTTTGTGCGCCAATCTATCCAGTGGGAAAAGTGAATTGCGTACAAGTTGTACACAATATTTTTTGTACAAACACATTTATTGATGAAAGAAATACAGTAATTTATAGAGTTATTTTATTTAAACTTTGATCAGAAAGAATTCACAATATGAAAATGAATAGAAAAATCAGTTGAATGTATAATTAATTCATTGTAAAATTTGAACAATTTGACAATCTGTCGAGATTTTCTGCTCGAAATACACACAAGATTTTTTCTACGAGTACACCAAAGTAAAATTAATTGCCATTGTTTGTACTTAGCAGCAGTTTCCAGATTGCAGTTTCGTGTACCTATGTACGTAGGCAACACTTATTACATTGCTGTCAGATATTTTTAGATTCCCCCATTTCTCATTAAATTATTACGGAAAATACTGTTGGATGCTTCAACATATTAGAAACTCAACTAAAATATTTTTTTTATTGGTGAACCATTCTACCTATTTAAAGCACGCCTCAGCGTGTTTAAAACGAACTTGTTTTACGTTAACGTGAACGTGTTTTAAAGTTACCGTGGCAACATCAACAACTCGAGAAACGAAGTCTAATTCTATGGTATAAATCATGTCTAAATGACAATTTTTCAATTATTGATCTGACAGGAGTAGTTTGTAACGTCAAAACTTTTATTCGAACAATATTTAACAAGGTCAAATTTATAAATTAAAATGAAAAGTGCCGTTGGTATTGTTCGAAATATTAATATTTCGATTTTTCAAATCTTAGGGAATGGTATTTAAATTAATACTATTGACATTCACAGAACTCAATAAGGTTGAACTTCCATCAAAATACAAATTAGTTTGTTTTTCTCATTTCCATGACAACGCAAAGAATACATCATATACATCACGAATTCAACCATTTGACATTTCCATCTATGATTTCCATTTCTTGTTGTTGTTGTATTTATAATTTCAAAGTGCACCAATAAAAAAAATAGCGTAATTTCGAAAAATAGTGCGTGTTTTAAAGACCTTAATATCCACTTATACTTTAATATACTAATTAATTCTAAAGTTTATATTAAAATAACTACTAGCTTTCGTTTCGGAAAACATCAACTTTGCGGTTTGATTTGATTGAGTGTGCAAAAGCCTACTTTGGGTAGTGATCGTAGAAAATAGTAGTTTGTGCAACTAGTACGGGTATGGACAATCCACACGAGTCGAATAGTATATTTTTTCTACGACCCATTTAAGAAAAAATCTAGAAAATATACATTTGAATAAACTGTAAAATAAATATAACTTGAAATTAAAAATTTTCAAAATTTTTTTTCATAATCGTACCAATTCAATTTTATGTCTTCACTAATTTTTTGTGATAAACGTACAGCACGTGAACTCTGTAACAGAATAGAAAGGAAATTTCTTTCTATGCTAGGAACACAAAACAGTCTAACCCACAAAACAGTATAAAGGTTGGACTGTTTTGTGGGTTAGACTGTTTTGTGTTCCTAGCATAGAAAGAAATTTCTTTTCTATTCTGTTACAGAGTTCACGTGCAGTTCTTAATGTTACGGTTTCCCTTTTTAAATATGCGATGGTGTTATAAGTAGATGTTGCTAGTTTTAATTTTTAAATTAAAACGTTTATTTTAAAAAATTTATTCATAGATTAATATACAGGTTGAACTACATTAATACAATTATTAAATAACTTAAATACCGGAATATACCAAACTAACTATATAAGTACCTATCCGTTAGAAATCGAATCATGCTATGAGGCTATCAACGTTAGAAGTCCCTGTAAATATGAATTGAAACCTATTTATAATCTTCTTTAAGCAATGGCACTGTTCTAGTTTGTTTACTTCTTTTTTGTTGACTCTGCTTTTCTGGAAACTTAACTTGCCAGTCGGACTCCCGCACGAAGGGTACCGTACCTTTATCTATAATAATGAATATTCTGCTAAATATTTCAAGCGTCTACCTGTTGTCGTTATCAATGTCGACAGAATCATTATTCAGAAATAAAATTAAAATTAAAAAAAAATCCCCACTGGGATTTGAACTCTGGTCCACCGCGTGAGAGTCTGGGATGCTCACCACTGGAGTTGAGGAATACACCAGACTTATATATCTATAACGTCAAGTATATGACGGAATTTTAGAAAAACTGACGTCCGTCAGGAGTCCTCTTAAATATCCATTTTATTCTGTTTTTAGTATTTGTTGTTAATTTTCAGGGATTATTTTACTCAAAGCTTATAATTGTAAATAAATATTCTTGATCCGGTGCTTCTAGGAGAGACTTTTTTTGACACCTTATTTTGACGTTTCTTTGAAATTGAAAAAAGGGGAGTTGACGAATACTAAACGCACGTGCTGATTGGTGGATTTCATATACATTCTAGGATGTATATGAAATCATATCCGTTCAGTTAACCGGAATGGCCTACATTGTCATTCTGTAAACTGTGCAGAAAATGGATAATATACATGTGGGTGGAGAAAAAATATGTTAGTTAGTTGGTTTTTGATGGAAATTAAACAAACCAAATAATATAACAAAAGGAACAAACAGAAGAAATTTTGAGTCAACTGTATAAACCCTCACTTCGTGGAATCTACTCATCATATGGTTTTAAATGAAACTAACTGTTGCAATTTACACATTTTTACAAATATATTGTGGAGTCATTTAGAAACAGTTAGTTTCATTTAAAACCATAAGAAGAAATTTTATTTTATATGTACATACCATTATCTGATAATGGCTTAATGCCCTGCAATCCTTCCTCCTCAAACACCTGGCTAGTGGATGGAATATCTATAACAAAAATTATATGTCTTCATTTTTTCTTAGATACATTGTACGACTGCAAAAATTATAGCATAACGAGTTGCATAAAGCGCATCATCAATTAATTTCCTTTAAAATGTTTTCCTTGGTGTTTTTACTTTACCAAGTGAGCAATAATCAATTAATGTTTGCATCATCTCTACAGAATCTTTATATATAGTTGAGTAAACTTATTTCGAACTCACGACAATAAATACCTTTTTCCTACGATCACATAGGAAAGTGGCATATATCGCACTGTCTAGTTCTATGGAAAGTGGCCTTTATTCACACACGTACGTGTACGGATAAAAAAGCTGTTAAATGAATTTTTATTAAGATTGACCACTGGCAAGCTGGCAAATATATAATTTTTAATTAGATTTACCTATGTGATATCTAAATTTGAAGCGATTTGAAAAGTGAAATTTTTGTCATTTTCTTGATTAAAAAAAAAGTTAGAGCGCGGTCGAGGATATAACCCGCGTAGGTACTCTTCGTCAGAAGTACGATGTTGTACCAACTAATCCAAATCACCTGTTATAATAGTAGGAAAATGTAATCATCTTGAAAGGTATTCATGATAAGTATGTATGAAGTATGATGAACAATAATAATTTCACTTCCAATTTCTATAATTATCCAACCATTTAATAATTACCTAACTATTATATAGTTAAACTACTTGAATTTTTGTCACTATTGATAGTTATTGTTAATTTTGAAATCAATTATGTTGACTTTAATTGTAACATTTTGTGTATTAATATGTCAGATGTTGATTACACATTATTTGGTGAAGTTGTCACGTGATCGTAGGAAAAATACTGTACATTACTCGTGCGAAAGTGATTTTTCACACTCGTGTGATTGTCCCACTCGTCTTATGCCTCGTGCTATAATATTTCCCACTCGTGTGAAAAATGTTTTCCGCACACGTTATGTAATATACTATATTTTGCTCAGGAGTTGTTACCTGTGAGGGCGCCATAGTGGGGAACAAAAAATCAGATTCCCCCTTTGGATTGTAATCTAAAAAACATACTCCCATTTAATAACATCCAATAAATATAAAGTCTTTTTTTAGTATTAGACTGTATATGGAAATGGCTCACATATCTCAAGAACAAAATATCATTAATAAAAAAAGTGATCATAACAATTTGAGTGATATTTATTACTACCTTTTGTCTATTGATAGGGAGCCTGAGTGTCATAAAATTTCAAATTCGTCTGTTTCAAACATTTGAGGTTAAAAAAAACATCAAACAAATTTTAAAAAAAGAAGATAATCTAACCAATCTTGATATTTTTAGATATAGGATAGTTATAATAGTTATAATTTTATACTAGTTCTTATTCTATAAGCAAACGATTTTGTTTGACATCATTTAGACATTTATTTTTTTAAAAAATTCAAATCAAAATTATTGTTAGATGTATTTACCATATAAAACAACTTTTGTAATAAAATCTCAAATACTATCCTTGAAAATGGAAATAAAGATATTCCGAAAGCTTGGAAATTAGTGTAAAGAGTACTCTTTTTACAATTTTGCCGCTTCCCCAATATTCCTGTCCTTGTACATTATCATTCGGCAAATATCTACTATAACTATATATATATATATATAACTTATCTTTTCACGTATGGAAAAGGCTTTTTAAAAAAGATTTATTTATTGAGATAATTACAATAGTATGTTATAAGATCGGAAGTAGATTCTAGACTGAATAATAAAGTTTTACAATAATCCAATATTAAAATTAAAACATAAGCAAAAACAAAGTTCACCATGAATTTGAATAGACTGACTAAGCAATTTATTTATGCTACACTGAGAAATATAACTATATAACACCTCCCCCATTAGAATGAGGCTCCTTCTGGAAGCTGAATTTTCTTTTCTTGTAGTTCTATGGATATTTGTTCTGGCACCTTTGTCTTCGGTTTTTTCTTCAAAAGTAGCCAAATAATAACTAATACCATACCAGTGTATAAAATTATGGTCCATACGCTGGGAATATGCAGGTTGAATTTTTCTTCAAGTATTGGTGTCAATTCTTGAGACGATAGTTCTTTCAGTTTTAAGTTTTTCAAATTAATTTCCATAGGAGACATTTTAATTTTGTTGAAATTTGTCTGAAATTCATTCAGTACAAGAGGTTGGCCAAAAGTTTTTTCTTGAAATGTAAGTTCGTTATTTTGAAAAATTATCTTACAAGGAGTGTTTTTAATTAAGTATATTCCTCTCAGATTTCTAATTTCTGTGTCTTGTGAGCACTTGAATATTAACCTTTCTTCGTTTGGAAATATGGCCAAATACTGGTTTATTTCTGGAATAACTTCTAAATGATTTTTAAAAATTTTGATTTTTGAGTATTCACAGCTGGTAGAGTTTCCTGTTAACAATATTTGTTCTTCGCATACCTGTTTGTTATTGTCTTGAAGATATGAAGGACATTGGAAGGTTTCAATTCGTGTACATATGTCGTTTAGAGGTTTTATTTGATTTTCAGATTTTAAAAAATATTTTGAGCTTGGTATTATTGTTACGAATTCTGATTCTAATTTAGTGGGTATGGGTAATAAATAAAATAGTTCAACCTCAATATTAAAATTAATAGGAATAGATAAAAAGTATTCTATTTGATTTTTTCTTAGTCTACATTTTATATCTAAAATTGATTCGAAGTTTAAAATATTCTCATATTTTAATTCAAACGGAAGTTGCAGTTTGTAATATGAAGATATTTTTTGCAATTCTGTAAATAATTCTTTCGACTTAATAATACTCGGGTGTAATGTTCTTAGTTTGCAAAATGTTAAAGAATTTTCTACTGTTTGCATTACATCTAAAATTACGTTATAAATGATTAAAAGTTCGTTAATCATATCCTTTAGATAAATGAGATTCTCATATTCGACTTGAAAGTCTAACATATCTTTTATTTCAAAAATTTTTGACTTGAGAAGTATTTCATTTTCTTGAATGTCCTGAATAGTGTTATTAAAATTATTTATTATTTGATGACTGACACTGTATTGCATTTTAATTTGATTTTCGAGATTTGCTTGATTTTGTTTTAAATGTTCTAAGATTGAATCTATTCTTTCTTTATCTTGAGAATCAAGGTTACCTGTTATGGCTTTTATCAAAGAACCAAATCCATTTATTAAGCCTCTTTTGTTTCTAATTGTTGTGGAGTGAATATTTAAATTTTCAAATTTTTTTTCAATATTATTTTTAACATTTTGTATAAGTTTAACAAGATTTCCAGTCTGTTGTATGAAAAATGTATTATTTGAGATATCACGTGTAATATTTTTGAAATGTTTATTCAAAGAGTTATACACTTCTAGTAATGGGTTCAAGTTATGAAAATGCACAAAGGTATGACTTGATTTTTGTAGTTTAGCAGTGCCAAGATTAATTGGTAAAATTCCTAGATTATGACTGATGTCTTTAATTTCTACTGTTGCTTGTCCAATTGAGACGAATCTGTAATAAAAGTATATGGTTTTTGTTTAGGTCGTTTTATATTAGATAAGTGAATATCTTCAGTGGTATTGAAGTGTCTAGTTACAATTTTTGCAGTTTTACGATTTTTATTAGTATTTTTAATTTGTTCAGGTCGGTATTTATTTTTTGTTTTACTTTGAATTTGTTTATTTTTGATAAATACCTTCGTAGGTATTGGATTTGGCAATTCTTCTCTATTTTCGTTAGCTTTTGAGATAACTTTTTCTTTAGTCTCTTGTAATTTTGTATTTATTCTAGAATATAGTAATTTCATTTTTTCCCTATGATTATGAAGATAATTATTAACTAGCTGCTTATCAATATCTAAGTCAAAAGAAGAGTTATTTTCTAAATGTCCTGTAATAATTTCGTATGGTTTTAGCTTGGTTGTAGAGTGGATGCTGTTGTTATATGCTAAAAGTGCATAATTAATTTTTATTTCAATGGGTTCTTTCTTGAATTCATTTTGATTATTTAAAAGTCTAATATGTTCAATAATTGTCGAGTGAAATCGTTCGGCAATGCCATTAGATTCCGGATGCTGTGAACTTATAAAGTGAATCTTTATCTTATGAGTGTCTAATAAATCTTTGACTAAACTATTTTTCAATTCTGTGCCATTATCAGATATTATCTGATCTGGTATACAGTGGTGGGTGAAATATTTAATTAAATTATTAACAATTTCTATGCCTTGAGCAGAATTTAGTTTATAAAGTTGACCGTATTTTGAAAATGAATCTATAATAGTTAAAAATTTTGTGTTTTCTAGGGTTATAGTATCTAACTGAATTATTTGAAAAGGTTTGACGGCTGTTGGAGTTACGTTGAAAAGTGGTTTCAAAGGTTTCCTATCGTATTTTGTTGCTTGGCATATTTCGCATTCGTTAATGTAGGTTTGAATAGACGATCTTTGGTTTGGCCAATAATAACGCGTTTTTATATTATTTTCAGTTTCATCCAACCCTCTATGATTTCGTTTACCTTCATGATAATTTTGGATGACTTCTTTTATTTCATTTAAGGGGATATCGATTAATTTTTTGTTGCACTTGATAAATGAAATCTGTGAATTTTTAAAATAAGTTTGCAGAACTGTACTAAATTTTTCATA
>CAJUYG010006463.1:0-12134 GCA_910591675.1 Galerucella calmariensis | reverse complement strand
ATTTGGACGAAACATGGCTGAACGAAGGCTACACAGTTGGAAAAATACGGACAGACAAAAATGTGACTTCTCACCGGCAAGCATTTTTAGACGGTCTATCAACAGGAATAAATCCGCCCTCTGGAAAAGGAAAACGATTAATTATAACTCACATCGGTAGCTCCAATGGCTTTTTAGAAGGTGGACTATTATCATTCCAATCAGTTCGTACAGGCGATTACCACGAGGATATGAATGCTGATGTTTTTGAGGAGTATTTCGAACAAATGATAGAGCTGATTCCACCTGGCTCCGTCATTGTGTTAGATAACGCTCCGTATCACTCCAGAAGATTGGAGAAGATGCCTACAACTGCTTGGCGAAAAGCAACAATTATCGAGTGGCTTGTGGAGAAACAAATACAATTTGAGGACAATATGGTTAAAAAGGAGTTGCTATCAATTGTAAACACCCATAAACATCGGTTTCAAAAATATGTTGTTGACGAAATGGCCAAAAAACAAAATATAATAGTGCTTCGGCTCCCCCCCTACCATTGCGAATTAAATCCGATCGAACTGGTATGGGCTCATGTGAAAGGTTATGTGGCTAGAAAAAATACCACTTATAAAATGAGTGATGTTCAAAAACTCTTTGAAGAAGCGCTTCAAGAAGTCAACGCGGGGAAGTGGCAAAGATGTATAGAGCATGTAATAAAGGAGGAGGAAAAAATGTGGCAATTGGATAGTTTACTGGAGAAAACGGTCGAACCACTTATTATCAATTTAGGGGAAGAAGACAGTCCCTCAGATATTTCATTTTCTGATGATGATTAATTTAAAGCGAAGAAATAATAATAATAATAATAATAATAATAATAATAATGTTTATTTACGGTAGTTACAAAATATAAATATATAGGAAAAATGTAAACAAACACACAAAAAAATCACAGAAGTTGTAAGTAGTCAGAAACTACTTGCACCTTGTATGTGATGTACTTATAAATAACATATGTATATATAACAATTTAAATTAACAGTGAACATCAATATAGGTAGGTATATTATAACACAATAAAGATAACTGACCAACATTGAGTTATTCCAGACATAATCAGGTAAGTCATATCAAATAATAGTTTTACAGCCGACGTAATTAGGGTATTTAGACAATATCGGGTAAAGTACATTATCAGGTAAGTCAATTTTTATTTTTATAAAAAGAATAGGAAAGAAAAATATCAGTTTTGACAGTTTACTATATTTATTTTGTATTTCCTAGTTTTAATTTGTTACTGGTTATTTATTATATTATTTAAAACATTTCTATTTAGCGTTTTTATCCAGCTTTTAATTTTAGTTTTAAAATGTTTTGAATTTTCCAAATTCTTTAACTCCAAAGGAACTTGATTAAATATTTTGGGACCCAAGTAGTCAAAGCAACGCTGCCCTATAGTTTTTCCTCGTCTAGGTAAGGTATATACGTTGTCTTTACAGCGAGTATTATGTGCGTGTTCTGGACAAAGTAGGCTTTTTTTATGTTTTTGATAGTACAATAACATCTTCATACAATATATTTGTCTAGTGTCCATAAAACCACTTAGCTCATAAATATCATTACTAGGGAAAATAATATTCTTTCTAAAAATTATTCTCATTATCCATTTTTGAATAACATTCAACTTTTGTAGGTGACAGTCATTTACTCCCCCCCCATGCAAGAATTCCATAGTTAATTTGGGATTTCACTAATGAGTAATACATAATTTTTAGGTTATGGATATCTAAGAATTCCCTCAAGTACCTAAATTTAGAGAGAAGGCCTCGTAATTTTTGAACTACATTTTTAATATGTAGCTCCCATTTTAGATGACGATCTATTATAACACCTAAGTACTTAATGCTATCTGTTTCAGGTATTTTCATATTATTATTTATTTCAAGAGAACCAAAATTGGGAAGTCCGGTGGTGTAGGATGAGAATGGCATATATTTCGTTTTATCTATATTTAGTGTAAGTTTATTGTATTTGAACCATTCTATTACAGTTTTAAAATCTGTTTCAGCTGTATCTTTGAGCGCTTTCCAAGTTTTATCATTATACAAAATGGCGGTATCATCAGCAAAGCTTATAACTTTGCCTTTGGAGTCCAGATTTAGTAAGCTATTGATGTACACTGTAAACAGTACTGGTCCTAGTACGGTACCTTGGGGTACACCAAAAGTAACAGTTTTAGCATTGCTTAACACATTATCTAATTGTACATATTGTAGCCTGTCACTTAAATAACTCTTGATAAAGTTATATGCGACTCCTCTTATCCCGTAAGTATGTAATTTATCTAATAGCTGTTTATGATTTACTGTGTCAAAGGCTTTAGAGAGGTCAACAAAAACACATAATGAAGGCTTTCGTTTATCTAATGCATTGTACACATCTTTTACTAGTGAAGCAATAGCGTCCTCTGTGGATTTTCCCTTTCTAAAACCGTACTGATTGGTAGAAATTATATTGTATTTTTCTAAAAATTTCACTAAGCGTTTTTTAAATATTTTTTCCATAATTTTACTGATTGTTGAAGTTAATGATATAGGTCTATAATTAGTAGTTAAAGTCTTATTTCCACTTTTATATATTGGTTTAATTATACATGTTTTTAGTGGTTCAGGAAAAACGCCAGCATTTAAACATTTGTTTATTAAAAACGTTAAGGGCGCAACAATTTCATCAGCTATTTCTTTTAATGTTTCAGATCTGATTCCATCTACTCCAGGTGATTTTTTGTTTTTCAATGTTTTTATAATTTTTTTGACTTCCTCCTCATTTGTTGAATAAATATACATAGTTTTGTTGAGAGTTGGAAGGTTGTCAATATAATTTGTTGGTTCGATTTTTTCGGCATATGATTTTCCCAGTTCAGCAAAAAAATCATTAAATTCATTAGCTATATCCTGTTTATTCCCTATTACTATATCACTTTTCGTGATTTTTTTAATTTCATTTTTCGGGCGTATTGAACTACATAACCTGTTTACACACTCCCAAAGTACTGATGACGAATTTCCATTTTTAGCAATTATATCATTAAAGTAAGATTTTTTTGACTTTTGTATTAATTTTAATAAATTATTTTTATATGTGCGATACGTTTTTTGCAGATTTATATCTTTTGAATTTTTTTTCATTTTGACATACAACAGATTTTTCTCATTAATTGATTTCAACAATGCTTTTGTTATCCACGGTTTTTTAATTTTGAGTTCTCTTTTAGAAATTTTAACAGAATTTGTATTATTGCTTATAGCTGTTTTTAATATATTGATAAATTTCTCAGTTATTAAATCAACATCTGGTGTATTATAGACACCTTGCCAAGTTTGATTTTTCAGCTGCATTTTTAATTTCGTGTAGTCAATAAATTTTTTAAAGTCTTCTGTATTATTTTTACATATCTGAGACGGGACATTTACATTAGAAATTGTTAAAGCTATCGGATAATGGTCGGTTATTTCAAAATTAAAAACATATGACTGGCATGTATCTTCTCTATGAATTGATTTTCTTACAAAGAAATGATCCAAGCATGTTTTGCTACTTGGCCTAGTGACTTGATTGATGTATGATATAAAATTATTCGTATTTAATATATTTTTATACTCTGCTACAAATTCATTATCATTTAAAAGATCTATATTTATGTCTCCTAAAAAAATATGTACGTCTGACTTTACAGTATTATTTAGGTAAGTAATAAGATGCCTATTAAAATTTTTTGGACAACTGTGTGGAGATCTATACAATGCTGTTATAATAATTTTTTTAATTGTGTCGTTAATATATAATTCAACTGCTTGACTTTCATAAATTTTGACAAGTTTATAGGTATATTCTATTCCCCTTTTTACATAAACAATCACCCCATCATTTCTATTACATCTTCCCTCACTATATATAATATCGTAGCCATTAATTTCAAATATACTTGTATCAGTCACCTGAAAAGTTTCAGTAAAAACAATTACTTCAAAATCACAGAGTTGTGTTAAGAGTAGTAAACATTCATCAAAGTTTTTATGAATACTTCTGACGTTCATATGAAAGACTGATATTTTATTTTTATTTTTGTGCCCCGTATTTAGTTTATGAAAATCGTCGGTTGTGTTGACCACTTGAGCCTTGAAATCTCCATTTTCATAATTTTTCAAATACTGATCCATCATATAACAAAAATGGTATCGTTAATTTGAAACATCTAAAACAGCAATATTGTGATTATAGTAATAGTAAGAATAATCAAAATATATAAAAATTTATGCCACAAATGACCACACAGTATAATTTAAGTCAACTTATCATGATAATTTAAAAAAGAACAATTAACATAAAAATTTTTGATAAAAATAAAGATACTGACGAACAATTTAAGAAAAATGTTTTTAAAGCTGGGGTATTTTTATTTTTGGGAATTTGATCTTAATCTGGTAACTTTCTCTAGGGCTGAGTTGGCTGGCTTTAGTGGCTTTTTTGAGGCTCCAGTAGATTTGGTAAGGTTTACAGCTTGGCCTGTTGATTGATTCTGGAGTTGGTTTTTTGAGTGGGAAGTATGTAATACGTCTCGATGTTGGGTTTTTGAAATTTGTGTCTGAGTTGGGGTCGATGGTGTACTATTTGTTTTTTTCTCTATTTGGTTGTCCAATTCGTTTAGATCTTCTATGGAATATTCCTTATTCTCTATAACGAGTTTATTTCCCTTTATATAGCAGTTCTTGTTTTGTTGTCGTTCTTGAAGTAAAAATTTCCGTAAAATTTGATATTCGGAGCGTTGTTGGACTGTCAGGTCGTGGGATATTAATATACTGCTTCCTTTTAACTTCTTACAATTCTTCAAGATTTCCTTTTTTTTTTAAATAAGATAAAAACTCTACTTTGACCGGTCGATTTGTTGTGTTCCCAAGGCAGTAAAAATTATTTATATCTGTTTCGTTGAAAATTTTTTGACAGTTCCTAGAACTAATCAAATTTCCTCATTTTTGATCATATGAACAATTTCACCCAATCATGTCAACATTACACTGAAAACAGACCTTGGGGCTGTTTTCACACGTTGCTATGGATGCATATTGATTTATTTCGACTTTGAAGTTTCAAATATTTAATATTTCGAAATGTCACATTTAACTTTTCTAATTGTTCCTTTGTTAATTGCACCTTTAGATAAATTGTTTAAGATCTGTTCTTTTTCTATAATAAGCAAAAAATTTTCTATCCGAATAACCCTCGGACATTGATAAATGCTCAAAAATTTTATGACAACTTTCTCAAGCTTGTTGCTTATAGGCAACAGACCTCCGCCTACGGCGTCGGTCTGTTTCCAAGCAACAAGCTTTCGACATCTGTCATAAAATTTTTTCGAACAATTATCAATGCCCTTGGGTTATTACTACTGACAACTACATTCAACATGCTATTAAATTCAGTACAGATAAATTCTAAAGTTATATTTTCATTGGGGACATCCCATCCGAAAACAATTAAGTTATTTTGTTTTTCGTTTTTTTCCAGTTTTTCTATTTTTTCCTTCAATTGAAAATTCTCTTCTTCAAGTCTGTTTATCTTAAACTTCAATTCCTCAACTTTCAATGAGATATTAGCTTCACTAGCCTGAATACTATTTTTGAGCTCTATTTTACTATTTCTAATTTCCTCTAATATTTGTTTGACTATAGTGTCATCCATTATTTTCAGTAATCACAACGAGTTCTTGATATTGATTAGTATATAAAAATATTCTAATAATTCCAATACAGTTAGTACTCTGTGTAAACGTTTTCTAAAAAACTTCAAACGGGTAGTACGTGACAATTAATTGATATTTAATTAAAAGGTTTTATCATATATACAAAAACTAGGGGCAGATAATAAATTCATGCCTTGTTTGGATGTGTAGATAAAAATGTCTGGTAACTTTTGAATAAATTAACGTAATTACTCACAGTTTTGACTAAGAGAATCACTGTCACTGATACTGAATACATACAAAATTCAGAACATTTTCTTCACTTTGTTCCTGCCGAAAATACGAAAATTCACCAGAGACTATTTAAGAGACTGTTTTCACACGACCACGTTTACATAGTTAATGTAATGACTTACTATAAATTTTATAGAATTTCAAATAGAAACATTTTTCCAAATTTACTTGTTTATTAGTTGCTTTATTGTTATTAGTATTATATTTATTCAAATACAAGGGTAACAAATTATGCCACACATCCGAATGTTCACTAAATTATATAACTATTGTGTTTAATATAAACTTAAACCCACCCGAAAGCACGTGCATGAGTGCAAAACATCACAGGTAGAATCCTACCGCTTATTGTTCGAGCCTCGGGTTAAGCTTTGTATTCGACGCCCTTATCAGATCTACAGGAATGGAAAGTTTAATAAATGCAAAAGGGTCTATACTTTCAATGTATTTACTATTTAAAACTTGGCAATTTAGGTGGACCACTTTGTATACGTGTTTGACGGATTTTAATGATTTATTACTATCAACCAATTTCAAATCGAGTTATAGTTTACATTTGTGATGATTCTGAATCCAGTGGTATAGTCATATTTGAGGAAAAAATTGCCCAATGTACTTTTGTCTTTTTTGGCAAAGAACAATTAACATAGAGGGCCAAATTACTGTTTTTGATAGTGAATCTAACAAAAAAAATAAAACAAAATCGGTTGCAAAATACGGATTTTACGGGGGTGCTTCCAAACATTCTATGTACAATTAGGTACATATGAACCATCCTGTATAATCATAAAAAACTTTGGCATCAGATAGATATTATTATCCCAAATTTACTTTGGTAACCTTTTTTCCTTTATAAATTCATTATAATAATTGGAATAAAAGAATTGTGTTTGTTGGTTTGCGGTAAACATGTAGTTATCATATCCTGTGAATTTTTTATCGATAAGAATATCTAAAAACTAAGAATACTCGTAATACTATTTACACCCAAAGAAAAAATGTATAACAACAAAATTTCTATCAGTAATATATTGAATTGTATCAAGTATGCTTATCTATTTTTAGAAAAATAAACCAAAAGAGAAGGCAGCGGGTTGGAATTTCCGCATAGAAAGAGGAGAGTCCTTAGTGCCCAGATACGTACAACCTATAATGAGATATTGCAGACTACCCGGTGGTATTTATTATTTGTCTATAACGAAACCAGGTCGGAGGATTCCTCTTGAAACGGCCGTTTGTATGGAAAATTACGTTAGTATAAAATTTTACTGGAGCCGAGAGGGTTTTTGTATGTTATTCCCGGTATGGCATCCCTCAAATGTAGCTTCAAGGAGGTCTGGATCTGGATAATGGGCCCCACTTAAATACCTGCTTGTTTTATGGCGCCGTGTTTGCCATAAATTGGCCCCCCTAAAAGCACTTTAAGGGTACCACATCGGGAATTCAAAGCGTGAAATTACGTTTTCTATTAGTCCTCAAAGCCTTCGAGTGGCGCCTATGATACATTCATAAACGCTCTCGGCTCCAGGCCTATGAAGAATGATTTTTTAAAATTTTTTTAGGGACAAGTTTTAATAACTGGAAATTGTCGCAATTTATGTAAACAAGGTTATTTTCAATTGCATTTGAATGAATTCAAAAGAGTGGAAACTATCACGTGTCTACACACATTGGTAAACAAAAAATTAATATACACTGTGGGCCGAAATAAAGGAGTAAGTACATTTTTTAATTGGAAATATTTTTTTTGTTTTTTGGGCGATTTAGTTTTTTTTTGCAGGGCTAATAACCTAACATGTCCTCAACATGACTGTAAATTTGAAAGCAAAAATAATGTACAGAGTCGGACTTATAAAAAAAATTATATAACAGTGCATTCAAGGTCTTTTTGGCCAACTTTTTTCAGAAGTCTCCGAAAATTATGATCGAGGTGTCATTCGATTCAGGATGGCATCTAGATGATTTTTGAAAAAAATGAAGTTCCGTAAACAAAAATTGCAAAAGTTATTAACAATTAACTAAAAAAAAGGGGGTTTAGTTTTTAGCAAATATCTCAAAAACTAATAAAGATTTTTCAAATTAAAAAAAAGGTTTGAAAAGAGGAGGAAATTTCCTAAAAAAAACCCGACTCCCGGAATTGTAGGACCAATATTTATTTTTTTCTCAGAGGGATGAAAATACGGCCGAAAACGGGTGTTCTGGCTTCCGTAAGCGACGCCTACTTTGGACACTTTATTAATAAAAATTATTTTAACATTATTAAATATGAAATTCAAGAAATGAAAAAATTCAGTGGCTTAGGTACTGGATAGATAAATGAACAATAATCCGCCTGAAAAAAATTTGTATCACAATTTTTCAATTAGTTATTCAATTGTTAACTAATAATTTTTTTCTGCTTGAACATGAACATTGCAAGTGTGATAATTGTTAACTATAAATTTGATATTTTTTTTCCTCTCTTGGAGCAATTCTTGGAAGGCTTCACAATAGATCCCCGTTGGAAAAATTAAAAAATGTTTATTTTTCAGGTTTCTATTAATAATTATCGTTGTTGCAAAATTAAAAACTTAAATTAATTATTGAAAATTTTTTTTTCTTAAATATTATTAATGATCCGTTTTTATGTTATTATGTTTTTTTGACAGCAATTAGAATAGGAAAAAAATATAAGGTACAAATTTATTTGTTTATAACAAATTGTTTATTACATTAACAATGAAAAAATAAATAAAATAATTTTTTTTTATATCGAAAAGAAAAATAAATAATTATTTAAAAAAAATGTTCCTTAATATTAATTATTAGAAGTGGGAGAAAATAATTGTTAATTAACAAATGCGTTTTTAACCAATAAAAAATTTTTTTTTAAGGAACAATTTTTCTTTTAAAAATAATTATTTGTATCAAAGATTGAAATTCCATAAAAAAATTTTCAATTATCTAATAAACAACGCATTTGTTTATAACATTTTTTTAAACAATAACAGATAAAAATTTAAAAAAATTATTTCTATGCAGCTTCTAATAACATAAATAAGGATCATTAATAATATTTGAAAATTTTTTTTTTTACAATGATTAACTTAAGTTTTTAATTTTGCAGCAACCATAATTATTAATTAAAAACCTGAAAAATAAACATTTTTTAATTTTTCCAACGGGGATCTATTGTGAAGCCTTTCAAGAATTGCTCCAAGAGAGGAAAAAAATCTCAAATTTATAGTTTAACAATGATCACACTTGCAATGTTCATGTTCAAGCAGAAAAAAATTATTAGTTAAAAATTGAATAACTAATTGAAAAATTGTGATACAAATTTTTTTCAGGTGGATTATTGTTCATTTATCTATCCAGTAAGCCCCTGAATTTTTTCATTTCTTAAATTTCATATTTAATATGTTAAAATAATTTTTATTAATAAAGTGTCCAAAGTAGGCATTGTTTTATTATTACTATTTACTAGGTATTAAAAAAAAACTATATTTTTAACTTAATTAGAGTGGTTTTCTTTAACGCGTTTTAACTTCAACTCAGAGTACAGTTATGTACTGGAATAGTTATTTATGTAACTAGTGTGTAAAGTAGCCTTTTTTTTGACGAATGTGAATATTGTCGCATGAGCCGAAGGCGATGCGACAATCACATGAGTCGAAAAAAAGGTCTTTACACACGAATTGCATACAATATTTTTTCTACTAGCGAATATTTAATTGAAATACAAAAGTTTAATAGTAATTTTCTTTACGCACTAGTGCGTAAAGAAACATACTTTACGCACTAGTGCGTAAAGTAAGTTAAATTTTTCTTTAGAAGAGTCTTTTTATAATAATCTAAAATAACATCATAGTTTTCTAAAAATATTCAATTCCTAAATATAAAATACAATTGCTTACTCTATAGGTATAGTCGGAAGATCTCAATTTAAATTTTAAATGTCAGATTCAATTCACAAAGAAATGTCAGTCACTCACCGCCAACTTATACCTATTTACCGTATTATTTCCAGTACTCAATAATTATTTAACAATTATTATTAGGTTACTTTACCGAATTCTATAGGTTTCTATCTCCAATTTATGAAAAAAACTTATTTAATATATATATTTAATATCCGTTTATTATACCTATATTTTTATAAGACTAGATATCTATAACTACATACATATTGGAATTTTTTCTTTACGCACTAGTGCGTAAAGTAAAACTCTTTACGCACTAGTGCGTAAAATAAAGTTTTACGCACTCGAAAATGTGTCTAAAGTACGTACTTTACACACGGTAGTAGAAAAATGTATTTTTTTCACCTGTTGCATCCAACAATAAGCCATTTAACGTTCTACTGAAACTGCAATGTTGTCAAATCTCGGGACGCTCTAAGCGCGAATAACTATCAAGATAAAACGTATACTCTATATACAACTCAATACTCCTAGCGTCTCTGCCGGAGAATTGTGCGAACTAAAAATACTCGAGAACTGTATATTTTCGACTATTTACGGAAGCCAGAACACCCGTTTTCGGCCGTATTTTCATCCCTCTGGGAAAATTATAAATATTGGTCCTACAGGAAATTTCCTCCTCTTTTCGAATCTTTTTTTCAATTTGAAAAATCTTTATTAGTTTTTGAGATATTTGCAAAAAACTAAACCCCCTTTTTTTTAGTTAATTGTTAATAACTTTTGCAATTTAAGTCCGACCCTGTACATTATTTTTGCTTTCAAATTTACATTCATGTTAAGGATATGCTAGGTTATTAGCCCTGCGAAAAGAAAACAAATCGCCCATAAAACAAAACAAAAAATTTTCAATTAAAAAATGTGCTCCTTAATTTAGACCCACAGTGTACAGGGTTATTTATTATAAATGTCCCAGCCTTTACCATAGTTATTATTGCATAAACAAAAAAATTTTTGTAATAAAAGTTGTGTGGTTATAAACTAATTTTATTATAACATCAACATAAGTACAGTAGCGTGCCTAGTTTAGGGGACACAAAAAAATTATTCGTTTTTTTAAATGAGACACCCTGTATATTATTGAATTTTTGAAGAGATGTTTTTCTTCTGATTCCAAAAATATACCATACCTTACCTCTGTCTTACACCGTTTTTAAGATATTGAATAAAAGTTTTGGTCAACATTTATTTAAAATTACAAATAATAAATAATGAATATAACAAAGATAACTTCACAACTATAAATAAATAATAACTTTTAAAAGTTATGGCTCGATTGCTTACATTTAGATTATTTATTTTTAATTGAATTCGGTCTTTAATGACTTGAATACAGTCATTATTATTATTTATTATGTATTCTAAAAACCCCCCAAGAAATGAGTCCATAGGGAATAGATCCGGACTGTTAGGAGGCCATTTAAAAAAAACGAATAGTTTTTTGTGTCCCCTAAACAACGCGCGCCACTGTACTTTTGTTAACGTTATAATAAAATCAGTTTATAACCACAAAACTTTTATTTCAAACATTTTTTTGTTAATGCAATAATAATTATAGCAAGGGCTGGGACATTTATAATGAATAACCCTGTACATATCTTGCTTCTTTATAAATTTTTTTCATTTTTCAGCCAATCGACTCGTACAATTTACACTGTCTTTGGGGCAAACATGAAAAACTCTTAAATAATTTGAGTATTAGATTCGAAATGGTTCTAATCACGGATCTATTTCAATTTTTCAAGGAACCCTGGACTTACGCTCTTTACCATCAAGATTTCAATCGTCTCTTGGACGAACTCAATATGTTGATGACGTCCAGTGTGGTAAACACGAATATTTAATTTCAATTTATCTAGAAATTATTTTTTCTACTACTGCTATGAAAAATAGTTCTTTTCCCACAATTTACGAAACTACAAAGTGTCACTTTTCCTGAGCCGTGGGATAAATTTTTTCTCACGGCACTTTGCCCACGCCACATCAAATAAAATCGACTAAAACTTAGTATGCCACTGTCACCTTCAAATACCTACTTAGTTGTCACGAAACTGTCAGATTATATTGGAAGTTTTCTAAATTCGAAAAGGTAGTTTCTAATAACAGAGAATTTAATGAAAAGAAGTTTTTGGCCATTTTGATACCCTTAGACCCTTTCGAAG
>CAJUYG010006462.1:0-12134 GCA_910591675.1 Galerucella calmariensis | reverse complement strand
AACCTTAAACTTTGCTACAACTGAAACAAATACGGGGTCGATCTACCCGGTTTTTAGATTTACGGAAGAAATGTAATTTAAAGTAAGAGATTTATCAAAAATTTCATGGTGCTCCCTGTAAAGGTTTTGCATACTTAATTAGGGTTTATTACTCCTCGTACTTTTTGTACATACTTTATCAGATTAAGTATCATTTTTTTTGCGTGAGGATACAAAATACCGGAAAATTGCTTCTTATTATATTCATATTGTCACTTTGAATTGTCAAAGTGAAATAACTGACATTTAAATAAAAACTTCGCTGGTGAAAGACTTTTTAGAATCGCTGGAAACTAAATACATATCCTTTTTTCTCCCGTCACAATATTCATCTTTCGGATTTTATTTGGAAGTTATGATTGAACGCAATGAAAGAAAACAAAAACGGTGAGTATGTTTTTGTTGAATCGTATGACCCGCATGAAAAGACTGCATTTGACTATATTATAGTTATTTACGTTATTAGTGGGATATGGACATTATTAACGCACGCATGTGAAGTGTTACGAACAAAATTTTATCTACAACTGTTTATTAGTATATTATGATATAAAAAAAAGTCAATCCAAACGTATTTTTAATAATATTGACTGCAAACATAGGGTACAGTGTATTATATTTTGTGACCGTAGCAACAAAGAGAAACAAGGCTGTGAAAATAAAATAAATTAGTTATGTCATCAAATTTGCAAAGTTGAATGAACAAAAATCTATAAAAATGAGTTCAAGCCAAGACAACCTCCTTTCGGAAATTGAAAATGCAGCCTCCAGTGTTATTTTAAATATTCAATTCTGGTATTAATATGTTTCTAGATTCTTATTATTGCACTAGTGCGGTAATCTACGTCATTATGACACTGAAAATAGTGTCAAATCGTACCCGTTACATGAGTGTTGTGGATAAATAGTATTTATTAATGTTTAATAATATCTGTTAAAACAATACAAATCTATACGAAATAAGAATGCAGATATTTACTCAAAGAAATAGGTAGTGGGAATTCCAATATTATAAAATTAATCGGGATGTATGTCAGAACAGGGATTCAAACCCTTCGAAAGCATTAAAACAATAATTAAAAATACATAATTAAAGTACAGATAAAATATGTATTATTATTAGGTTTGTTCCCGTAGCAAGTTCCTAACTGTTATGGACATATTGAGTCTGCGCAGTATCAAAAAAGCGTTCCAGCAGAGCCTGAACTCTGATACTGCGCAGACTCAATATGTCCGTAACATGTCCATAACATCTAGGAACTTGCTACGGGAACAAACCTATTATGTATTATTAATTTGAACAACATTATATTCTAATATTTGTACGTTTAGTGAGAGAATATTTCAACAACGATTACATATCAATATTATTAAAAAAAAGATCAGCTTATCAGATCTATTGTTGAGTTTAATGTCTTTCGAATTATTTGTGTATTGTATACTGTTAAAATAATTATTGAATTTTTTTGGAGAAATCATCAGATTGAGTAGCATTTTTCTCGGTATCCTGTAAAAACAATGAAAGTAGGTAACCACGCAGTGGAATCACTACCCCTCTTGAAGTATGCTAGGTTAGTGATTCCAAGGCGAGTTTGAGGTGGGTTTGGTTGTTAGGCTTTCCCGTGGGGGATGAGTTCAACACTGTCTGGATACTGGTTGAGGACCCATTCGAACATGAGTTTCCCATCTCGGCCCGGTAAAAAAAAGGTAACCACGCAGTGCTCTTCACTATCTAGTCAAGTATACCTGTTTGAGGGTTCGTACTAATCCCTACTACCATCATCTTGTAACGCGCATTGTCGGACGTGGCTATTTCACATTCATTCCTGTATTTGCCAAAGTTCATAGTATTGATTTTATGATTATTTATTAACAATTTCATTTTTTTCAAGGATTGTGGGAATAAATTATCCAGTTTACGCATCCTAGATTGGCAGCTATCCACTGTTACCTCTCCAGCTAATGATATTAGCTATTTCCTCATTTCGAATAGTTCGAAATCAATTTTAGAAAACTACGAAATTTACTTGAAATTGTATCACGATACTCTCAGCGATCAATTGCGGAAATTTGGTTGTAATCCGGAAGAAATATATCCATATTCAATTTTCGAACGTCATTTTAAAGTATTCGTAGCTTTGGGTGCTTATTCGAGCATCATGATTTTCAAAATAATGAATTCCGAATCGCATGAAGCTCCAGATTTTGGCGAAAATGTAGATAACGATGGTTTTATGGAGCAGTTTGCTTTTGAAATCAAAAATTTCGCTGGATTCGTCGAACGGCTTAAAATAACGTTGAAAGTCTTGAACGATAATAATTTGGTGTGATTATATGACAATAATTATGACAATATATATTGAAATGAATAGAATTGTAGTTTTTTTCTTTCATAATAGCACAAGATACTTCATATATTATACAGGGTGATTCATTACTAATTGGAAATAATTCAATAGTAGAATCATCACTTAAAATTATAAATATTCAACCCAAAACACCTAAATAAAATGTAGCTGCTTACTTAGTTACAGGGTGTTTTGTTTAAAAATCTAAAAACTATTTGTGCTCAGTACTGTTACGAACTCACTGATTCAGAAGCCGGTCCTGTCGCAAACTATGAATGCGACCTTTCTAGAAAGGTTCTTCAACAGGTAATGATAGAGACTGTTCTCGAACAGCGCACAAGGTGGTGAATTCAAGAAATGTCTAGAGATTCGAGGGACTATATATACGCGGGTTTTCGAGTTAATCGGGGAGTTGTTCAGTATACAGTGAATCGGTGAACAGTTTCAGTATACAGTGAGTGAACAGAAAGTGAATATAAATAGTGTTGAAGATAAATTAGGACAATTATTATACCGAGTATAGATAAATTAATAGACATTGAGTAGTGTGTATATAAATTAAGTTTATTATAGTGCCTACGACGTCGTGCTCAAACTTCGTCCTCGTGCGATATGGCCATCATATCCACACTAGTTGCACAAACTACTATTTCTATCAAAATATGCTCTTTTACATTTAAAAATAACCTTTTCAAAATTTCAACACCCTGTATTTCGAAAAGTTAATGTACTAGACCCCTTAATCCTCATATCATTTTGTCCAATTTTACGGGAGGAATCTACATGCAAACGTAGTAATTACCCTTAACGTTCGAGATGCTTATACCAATTTTGGCGCGATCGTATTGAAATAAATTCAGAATAAAATAATTTAATTTTTTTCGAAATGAACGAAATGTCAAATTGACATTTATACATCCCGATTATTTTAAAATATATTTTGCATTTTGGTGAAATTGTTTTTATGCTATTTATTACTTTTCGACGCCTGAACGGTAAGTAAATCACTTACCGACGTGTTAAACTTAGAAACCAGTAAACACAACCTTCCGTCCTGACAACCGATGCTGTAAATAAACAAAAAAGATCAATCGCGCAAAAAAAATTATGGAAATAATAGTAAAAATTTATCCGAATAAATTCAAGTAGATCACCAGCACTGCGAATACCAGCTTTGCATGGAATTAAGTGGTAGAATACTTGCTTCCATGCGTGCGGCCCGGGTTCGATTCCCGGCCGAAGCATATGAATCGATGCCTCGTAAACGAGAGAGACACAGGAGAGAGCACACGTACGCAAGCAAGGCACATAACGAAGCATCGTAACATAACGTAACGTAACGTAAGTGTCAGATCTTTTGCGTCGCGACCCCCGGTCGCTCAAACATAACCTGACGTAAAGAACTAAAGTTCCAAAAAAATTAATACGGTAACATCGCAATCACACTAATTAATTATTTAAAACTTTAAGAACTTAACAAAACAGCAATTTATTAGATTGTAAAAGATTTTCAGAAGACAAAAACACTCCCTAGCCAGGTCTATGATGTCACTGTCACTGCGTCACTGTCAATACAATTATGTTTGTAGTATCGGTTGTTATGGGCAACGAGTGTTTTGCAAATATTTTTTCTACAATCACATTGAAAAGTAGTCTTTTTCGCTCGCCATTGACAACGAAAAGTTGACGTTTTTTGAGGAGAGTTACTTTACGCTCGCCGAGCGTAAAAAAATGGCAAAATGCTCGTTGCCCATAACAACCGATACTACAAACACAATTGTATTGACAGTGACAGATATAAAAGTTTGAAACATATTTGAATTGACAAATTTTAAAAGTTTTTCTGAATTCTGTTGTATGTATTACGAGCAAAAACGTGACATTATTGCTTTCGAGTGTAATAACTAATTCGTAGGGGGGATAATGAAAAAGTAATTTGGTGAGTTTGGAGGGTCAAATGTATACACTTTATTGACAACAGCCTTTGGGCGCTTTTACCATCTGGTTCTTTAATGCTCATTGTCTGAATGTGTACGAATGCGATCGTTCCCTAATTTCTAGTCTAGTCCAGACAACGATACTCGTAGTACATTGTTTATCGAGTAGGGAAAGCCTGACATTCCTTGACGACTGTGAAGATTGTAGAGCACAAAATCCAGGAATGTGGCTTTTCCTATGAGGTAGACATATTATTTTTCCACTTACTCGCACCTTACAACAAAATGGACCAGTAAAGTATTGCGAACAAAAATTTTGCATGCACTTGGGCGTATCATCTATTGCGTTACAAGGTCTATGATTACACTTAGTTATCTAATACAATATACAAGCATCTGATTCGTATTATTCATTCAGTCGAGAAATACATATCAAGTGATTAAAATGGAATTGAGTGAACAGCAACAGATATTAATAGATCGCGTAGCGGCTGAAAACGGTTTAAGTGATTATAAGTTAGTTAAAAGTCCTGGTTCGAATAGAGGTGATAACTTTTTTGGAGTTTTAACAGCTATTACTATAGCTGATAAAGAAAAAACTTTGGAGTTAATATTGAAATCGGCACATACAAATGAAGCTTTCCGAAAAGTAGCACCGGTCCACGGATTTTACGATAGAGAAATTTATTCATACAGAAGAGTTTTTGAAGAATTTAAGAAATTTCAGGAAGATAATAACATTGAAGATCCTTTTAATAGTACAGCGAAAATGTATGGTTATTGTATCGATGATACGGAAGAATGTTTAGTCATGGAAAATCTAAAAACCATCGGTTATCAATTGTGGGATAAAAGAGTCCCAATGAATCCCGAACATGTTAAAGCAGTTCTTATAGAATACGCTAAATTTCACGCTGTATCTTTTGCTATGAAACAAAAAAATCCAAAGTTGTTCGATGATTTAGTAGCCCCGATTTATGAAAATGTTTTCGACAAAGGGGAAATTATGAATAACGAAGACAACCTCACTTCGTATGTAAACTCTGTCATGGCAAATGGTTATAAAGCTATGGCAGATGATGCTGTTCTTACAGAATGTTTGAAGAGTATTGAAACTAAGGCTTGCAAATTATTTTCTGATGTTCTCAAAAAAAAGGAATATAAATTGGTCATTAACCACGGAGATTGTTGGTGTAATAATCTATTATTTAAATATCATGTAAATATTTTTTTTTGTAATGTCAGAAACTATAGATATGGTGATATAATTTTTATCAAGAAATTATCTCTTTACAAATAATAATAATATGCAAGTCGTTTATACAGTTTGCGACATATGATTTACACAAGTACGACAAGGAAAATATGAGAAAAACTACTTGAGGTTTTTTTGGTAGATTTAAATATCTGAGAGATTTTTTAGGTACTAGGCAACTGAAAATTATATACTTATCACTAATACAGTCACAACTAAATTATGGAATTCTCGGATGGGGAGGGGTAAATAACAGCCACATACAAAATTTAAACATAATTCAAAAATGGCTAATAAGAATAATTTATAAAAAAAAATAAAATGTTTCCTAGTGGGGAACTATTTGAATTAAGTGGGCTATTCGATGTAAGACAACTCTATATTTTCAAATTATTAGTATATTTTAAAATAAATAAGAATTGTTTGACTCGATTAGATCATGAATATTTTACAAGAAATAGAGATAAAACCTATATGTTTCCTAAAAGAGAAAAGTTAATTGGACAGAGGTGTTTCAATTACTTGGGCCCCAAAATATACAATCAAATCTCATTACACATACAAAACGTAAATAAAATATATTCATATAAATTACAAATTAGAGCATGGATACAATCAATGACTAAAGATCACATAAATAGCATATTAAATAACACATAACAGATATATTCATTACCCAGTGAAATACTATGAACTTGTGACTCTCCTTACATGATGATAACAAATCACCCTATAATGACAACTTACACAAAAATGACAACTCACCCAAGAAAGACAAATTACCCAAAAAATACAACTTACCCAATGACGACAAATTGATTTATTATATATATTTATACGTAACTATATCAACTATTATAATTACTACTGTTATCAGTTATCACGTAGAAGTTGTATATAACTTTGTTATAGAACAACAGTTATAGTAAAAACACCAAATTGAAATTGTACAAAACTGCTATAAGACCAACAATGACATATGCCGCAGAGACTATGTATTTGACAAGTAAAAACGAAGAAAACTTAAGGATAGCTGAGAGAAAAATATTAAGGAAAATTTTTGGCCCAGTGAAAACAGAAGAGGGGGAATTCAGAAAAATGATGAATCATGAAATTAGAGAAAAGATGAAAGGAGAAGATATCGTGAGGTTCATAAAAGCTCAAAGGTTAAAATGGTATGGACATGTAACTAGAAGGGAGACATCAACAATAATAAGAACAATAACAAACTGGACACCACAACTAAGCAGACTAAAAGGAAGACCGAAGACAAGATGGGAAGATCAAATTAGAGAAGATATACGAAAAATGAATATAAACAAATGGAAAATAGATATAAAGGACTGGAAAAAATGGAAGAAGATAACAGAAGAAGCAAAAACTCATAGTAATTTATAAAGGAAAATAAATAAGGAGAAAACAGCGGAGTGATTCACCGCAAAAAAATGAATCTGATGAGCTTAAATCAGCGGCCACCATTCCGACAGGAATGAATAGCCTATATATATAGAACAACTTCTATTATTATGAATGTTTATTTATTGTAATTTACATTGTTATCTTACTTTTTTTTTGTAAACAAATTTTTAAATAAACATTATTATTGTTATTATTATTATTATTATTATTATTATTAATATATTATTAAAGAGAGAGAAGAATAATTGTGCGCAGTCAGCGATGGTTGTGTGTTCAGTGCCCCCCTATTTCACCCGCTGTTGCCAAATGTACTTATCTGTAAAAGTTATTCCCAATTTTTGTCGGCAACAATGTTAAATACCAATCATTATTAAATCGAAAGCAGTGTATAGATGTTACTTATTGCAGATTATAATTTGTCCAAATATTTTCTAGAACTATATTATTTTATTCTTATCTGTGTTGATCTCACTTATTTTTCAAAAGTCAATAATATTACCATTTACGATTTTCTCCCACTAAATACGGCTTTTTCCCGTGTGAAAAGTCAAATGCAAAAAAGTTATTTATTCCTTAGAAAGTACTAAACATTCTAAACTGGCAACGCTGCTTTCACATCAGATTGGTAGCTGGAACAGAACACACGCCCAACGTTGACTGCGCACAATTATTATTTTCTCTCTTTCAAGTAGTTTTTCTCACATTTCCCTTGTCGTACTTGTGTAAATTGTATGTCTTGAATGGACTTTTCTCAATCTGTATGTTCATAAAAAAATCACAACCGAATACACCGAAATAATAAAGGCATTCAATAATATTCAGTAATCCGAATGTCTCTATACCTTAAAAATAATAATAGGTACCCACCCCTGAAATGATCTTTTCTTTAGTTGTATTGACAAATTTACCTATTATTTGGAAAATATCATCACAAATACACAGTATGGACGAAATATTTACTCCCGATTGTGAGTAAATAGTCTAGTCAACAAGTGCCTTTTTGGCCAACTTTTTTCAGCAGTCTCCGAAAATTATGATCGAGGTGTCATTCGATTCGGGATGGCATCTAGATGATTTTTGAAAAAAATGAAATTCCGCAAACAAAAATTGCAAAAGTTATTAACAATTAACTAAAAAAACGGGGGCTTAGTTTTTTGCAAATATCTCAAAAACTAATAAAGATTTTTCAAATTAAAAAAAAGATTTGAAAAGAGTAGGAAATTTCCCAAAAAAAACCTGATTCCCGGAACAATATTTATAATTTTCCCAGAGGGATGAAAATACGGCCGAAAACGTGTTCTGGCTTCCGTAAGCCACGTCCACTTTGGACACTTTATTAATAAAATTTTTTTTAACATATTAAATATGAAATTTAAGAAATGAAAAAATTCAGGGGCTTACTGGATAGATAAATGAACAATAATCCGCCTGAAAAAAATTTTTATCACAATTTTTCAATTAGTTATTCAATTGTTAACTAATAATTTTTTTCTGCTTGAACATGAACATTGCAAGTGTGGTAATTGTTAAACTATAAATTTGAGATTTTTTTCCTCTCTTGGAGCAATTCTTGAAAGGCTTCACAATAGATCCCCGTTGGAAAAATTAAAAAATGTTTATTTTTCAGGTTTTTATTAATAATTTTCGTTGTAGCAAAATTAAAAACTTAAATTAATCATTGGGAAAAAAAATTTTTTTACAAATATTATTAATGATCCGTTTATATGTTATTAGAAGCTGCATGAAAATAATTTTTTTTAATTTTTATCTGTTATTGTTTGAAAAACTGTTATAAACGAATGCGTTGTTTATTAGATAATTGAAAATTTTTTTATGGAATTTCAATCTTTGATACAAATAATGATTTTTAAAAGAAAAATTGTTCTTTAAAAAAATTTTTTATTGCTTAAAAACGCATTTGTTAATTAACAATTATATTCTCCCACTTCTAATTAATATTAAGCAACAATTTTTTTTTTAAATCATTATTTATTTTTCTTTTCGATATAAAAAAAATATTTATTTTTTCATTGTTTATGTAATAAACAATTTGTTATAAACAAATAAATTTTTACCTTATATTTTTTTTCATATTCTGCCCACTGTCAAAAAAACATGATAACATAAAAACGGATCATTAATAATATTTGAGAAAAAAATTTTTTCCAATGATTAAGTTTTTAATTTTGCAACAACGATAGGTAATTATTAATAAAAACCTGAAAAATATACATTTTTAAATTTTTCCAACGGGGATCTATTGTGAAGCCTTTCAAGAATTGCTCCAAGAGAGGAAAAAAATCTCAAATTTATAGTTTAACAATTATCACACTTGCAATGTTCATGTTCAAGCAGAAATAAATTATTAGTTAACAATTGAATAACTAAATGAAAAATTGCGATAACAAATTTTTTCAGGCGGATTATTGTTCATTTATCTATCCAGTAAGCCCCTGAATTTTTTCATTTCTTAAATTTCATATTTAATATGTTAAAATAATTTTTATTAATAAAGTGGGCGTGGCTTACGTAAGCCAGAACACCCGTTTTCGGCAGTATTTTCATCCCTCTGAGAAAATTATAAATATTGGTCCTACAGTTCCGGGAGTCGGGGTTTTTTTAGGAAATTTCCTCCTCTTTTAAAATCTTTTTTTAATTTGAAAAATCTTTATTAGTTTTTGAGATATTTGCAAAAAGCTAAACCCCCTTTTTTTAGTTAATTGTTAATAGCTTTTGCAATTTTTGTTTGCGGAACTTTATTTTTTTTAAATCATCTAGATGCCATCCCGAATCGAATGACACCTCGATCATAATTTTCGGAGACTGCTGAAAAAAAGTTGGCCAAAAAGGCACTTGTTGACTAGATTGAAAACTTTAAAAATAAAACACTAGATAGATACCAAAAAGACTTACCATATAGCAGGGAGTCTTCAAACTAGCGACGAAGGTTTTTGATCGGCCCACCCTTGAAGCTGTAAAAGAAAGAAATTCAGAAAATTAGTATAAACAACTTCATACCAAGTAGTTTAACTCCCACTATAAACATGTGAATCATTGTAGTATTATTATTAATTAACAATTTGATTTTTTTCAAGGATTTTCAAAGTGGAAGTAAATTATCCAGTTTACGCATCATAGATTGGCAGGTATCGACTCTTACCTCTCCCGCTAATGATATTTGCTATTTCCTCTTTGCGAATAGTTCGAAATCAGTTTTAGAAAACTACGAAGTTTACTTGAAATTGTATCACGATACTCTCAGTGACCGATTGCGTGATTTCGGTTGTAATCCGGAGGAAATATTTCCATATTCACTTTTCGAAAATCATTTTAAAGTTTTCACAGCTTTGGGTGCTTATATGAGCATCATGATTTACAAAGTGATGAATTCTGAATCAGACGAAGCTCCAGATTTTGCCGAAAATGGAGAAAACGATGGTTTTTCAGACCAGCTTGGTTATGAAATTAAAAATTTCGCTGGTTTCGTCGAACGGCTTAAAATAATGTTGACAGTCTTGAACGATAACAATTTGGTGTGATGACAATTATTTCAACAATATATATTGAAATTCTTAAAATTGTAGTTTTTGTCCTTTATAATAGCACAAGATACTTTTGCTTTCGCTTATTTAGCAAACTGCTGTCACTCGATTCGTGATTTGTAGTTTTGGTATGTTTCAATCAGGTATGTGAAATCTGTTTAGTCCAGTAAATGAAGGAGGAAAAAAGGCAAATTTAACATTAATGACGCCCTGTTTTCATCTTCCGGTTGGAAGTTGCATTTGGTACATCATTAAACATGAGACAAAGTTATGCATGAAAACGCGTGCGAGGGCGGAGAAAATGGCCCCAAAAGACCAGGAAAATAGGTTTTCAGCCAATATCTCCTAAAATATGGCAGTTAGAGATTTTCGGTTCAGATAAAAATTGAAGTTCAGGTCATTTTCTACAAAAATGGTCCCCATGATTTTTTTCGCAACATTAATATTTTCTGCAAAAAAATCGAGTTGAAATACCGGAAATTTTGAGACTTGTGAAATATGCAAGTTTTGTACAAAATTTGAGCTGGGGGGTGTTGGAAATCCATTATTTTCAATGTTTTGGATTGTGGAAACCAATAATAGATGGCGCCACCACATTTTACAGATTGGGGAAATCCTCGGTGCCATAAATGAGAAACCCTGTAACCAGACACTTTTGATGGATATTCATCTTTCCGAGGGTCTTGTTTTCCTCTCAGATGAGGCCTCAAGATATACTTATTAGGAAAACGGGCTATAAGATTAATTTTAGCGAGATGGACCTCACCAGTGGACCTGAATCTAGCAACAATCAGCTTTGCACGTGTGGCAAAAAACTGAAGCTCATTAGGCTTCTGGTAAGGAAAACTGAAAATGCCTCAAGAGTGAAGAATATTTATCCATAATACTCAGCAACAATTTCTTGCAGATTCTCCGCAAATTTTTTTGCAACCAGACTGATTGAGGTTTTTGGAATAACGAGGTATAAACGTTCTCCATGTTTCATTTATTATAGAAAAATATATATTTTTTTATTTATTTATTCATTTATCAACGGGACAACCTAATATAATGATACAAGAATAATACATTATAGACTAAAATATTACATAGAAAATTTTTAACAAAAGTACAAGAGATTCGCGGGTTAATTGTCCGTGAATTGATGAAAAAAGTATATAAAAATACATTGCAATTATGACATAAATCTGTTCGTCACCAGTCATCATCTGATTCTTGGTCAAGAACTTCTTCTGGGTCTAGAGCTCCCTCTAGCTCTACCCCGTCAACAACTTCTTCTGAGTCTACAGTTTCCTCTAATTCTACCTCTTGGGATAACATATTATCGCTGTCTTCATAATTCGAACACTGGCGTGACTCACACGAACCACAAATAGATGAGCAGACGACACGAGCGCCACGTAGAGCACACGCGCGGCGAACGACGGAGGAACGAAAGTAATAAATTATAGCGTATACATTTAGATATACTGGTTTTTCTCCGGGGTATCAAAGGTATGACTTTCGATGGAAAGGTGGGAATTCCCCCATTACACTAGTTAAGGTGTTAAAATGTTGGAAATAAAGAGCAGGGAGAAAAAAACCACCAAAAAAA
>CAJUYG010006461.1:0-12136 GCA_910591675.1 Galerucella calmariensis | reverse complement strand
TGTATTTATTCTTGTTCATTTTTGCAATTCTGTAAAGTTCTTTCCTTGGTGGATCTTTTGGAAACTTAATATTTTTCGAAATAAGCCACTCCAAAAGCTCTGCTTTACGCCAACGACTTGTGGGCAATGCTTCTCGTAACCGTGAATGGTAACTTGCGTTGTCCATAACAATAACAGCCCCTTTTGGAATCAGATCCAACATTTGAACAAACCATTCCTCGAAGACATCCCCATTCATATCTTCGTGATAGTCCCCCGTGCGTTTTGAAATAAAAGTTAATAATCCACCAACAACAAAACCTTCAGAACTTCCAACATGGACAATGATAAGTCTTTTTCCTTTTCCAGATGGTGGCTGCAAACCCAACGACAAACCTTCCACGAATGCCTGCCTTCCGCTTTTAATGTTTTCATCTTGCCAAGATTTGGAAACTGTATATCCAGCATGTATACACACATATATACAAAAATATATAAAATAATTATTGTTACAGATTGGTTTGTTTTCTATTATGAATAAACTGTGTTGCCTTTCTTTATCAAACTTACTGAAATTTATGTACCTCTATCACTTTTTTTTATTAACATTAGTACATCCCGTTACCTCTGACCTAAATCGTATATTCTTTAGCATAGCTGCAACTCATTCGTTCAATACAAAATGTACCTTACGGTATACCCTCTTAAAATATATTTTGGTACGTCTATGAAATCTACTTAAATGAATAATTTATTACTCCTCGTACTTTCTGTACAGACTATAGAAACTCTATCGAAAGCACCTCCGAAAAGATAATGCAGGTCTAGCTTAACAAAAAATTTCAAAACTCGTCTATCTCAAAAACAACACCTTGTATATAGATTTTTTTCATTTCGCCATCTATAATTATTAAAAAGAGTCTAAATATATCATTCAGTATGTTTCGAATATCTCGAACACCCCGTATAAGGATATGTATCTGGAAACTATGCACTTCTACATTTAGAACAACAAGAGTAAAACACGAGAAATGAGTTTATACTGCAATTTTTGTAGGTTAGACTTGCTTCGTTTGGACAATGTTGTTAAAATATCTTTTTTTCTTTTCAGGTCAATCAATAAAAATCTCTCCGTTTTTGGAACTTTAGTTCTTTACGCCAGGTTATGTTTGAGCGACCAGGGGTCGCGACGCAAAAGATCTGACCGTTACGCGTTACGTTACGCTACGTTATGTTACATTGCTTCGTTATGTGCCTTGCTTTTGCGTGCTTGTGCCTCCTTAGTCTCTCTCTCGTTTACGAAGCAGCGATTCATAATAATAAATATGCTCCTGCCCGGATTCGAACCCTGGCCGCCCGCGTGCAATGCGAGCATTCCAACCACTTAACCACCGATGCTATATTGAAATTCTATGCAAAGCTGGTATTCGCAGTGCTAGTGATCTACTTGAATTTATTCGGATACATTTTTACTATTATTTCCATAATTTTTTTTTGCGCGATTAAGGGGTCTAGCTACTTTTCGAAATACAGGGTGTTGAAATTTTGAAAACTTGAATTTTTTAATTCGATAACTTTAAAATGGATGGATAAATTGATTTGACATTTGGCAGGTAGATGTAAAAGGGCATATTTTGAAAGAAATTGTAGTTTGTGCAACTAGTGTGGATATGATGGCCATATCGCACGAGGACGAAGATGGAGCACGACGCCGTAGGCGGAGTGCTCAATCGTTAAAGTGCGATATGGACAATCCACACGAGTCGAGCAGCATATTTTTTCTACGACCCACTTAGGAAAAAATTCAGAAAATAAAAATTTCTATAAACTGTAATATAACTTCAAATTAAAAATTTAACAATCCAATTTTATGTTTCCACTAATTTTGTGGTAAATGAATGTCCAATTTGTATAATGCTATGTATAATGTTGCCAGTCGGACTCCCTCATGGAGGGTACCGTACCATTATCTATAATAGTGAATATTCTGCTAAATATTTCAAACGTCTACCTGTTGTCGTTATTAATATCAAGCAGAATGAATATTTAAAAATAAAATTAACAATAAAAAAAATTCCTCGCGGGGAATCGAACCCGGGTCTACCGCGTGAGAGTCTGGTGTGCTTACTACTCAACCACCAAAGAATATGCAAATTGTTTATCTATAACGTCAGATGTATTACATAACTTTTGCTTAAAAGGAACTAAAGTTCCTACAGTGTGTCCCGCGACACGTTCTACCTTTTTTGGATTATAAATCCATTTCCCGTATTTGACTTTTGTTATTCTAAATGTAGAAGTGCATAGTTTCTAAATACATATCCTTATACAGGGTGTTCGAAATATTCGAAACATATTGAATGAGTATTTCTAAGTACGACTCTGCAATCACATTTTTTAGTGGTCTGTACTCGTAAGCATACAAACTCAATTGAATTTTTAGGATGCTTCTCTAGATGCATTGAATAGATTCAATTTCAAGCTAAAAAATAAAAATAACCTATCCGATACCATTGTCAACCCCCAAAACGTGCATAAATTATTAATTTGACGGTAAATTTTTAGTAGTAAAATTATCTGCGGAAGAATAAAAAAGTGATAAGTAGATTCAATTTATCATACTCTTCCCAATTATGAAGAGCAATTGAAAAAAATTATAAACAGAGTTGTTTTTAGGAAAGACGAGTTTTGAAATTTTATTGTTAAGCCGAACCTGCATTATCTTTTTGGAGATGGTTTTAATAGAGTTTCTAGGTAATGGTTATCAAGTGTACCAAATTTCGAGATAATATACAGGGTAACTCGGAAGCTATGAGGTTCGGAAGAAATAGAATAAATTCATAAAACACCCTGTATCTTGGTTATGAAGTGCAGAAGACACATTAAATATAGGTTTTTGGAAGCACCAAAGTGATCCTCATCTACAGTTAAAGTTAGGCCCTCTCCCAATGAAACACCCTGTGTAAGGGATGTATGTCATTCACTAGTAGAATAGGGTTGTCAATAAAGTTTGAGACTAGTAAATATACTTATATAACGCAAAGTACTTGGGATTTTTTCTCCTTCTCGCAGAATAAATTCTTGGATTTTCAATAATCTAATTCACTACTTCTTGCATGAAATTATGGGAGCTCGACCGGTTTCCATAGCGTCATAAGCATTGTTATTTTATCAACAACGTCAAGCTGACAGTTTAGTATCAAAAATTGAAAGAGATTGGAAAAATTGATTTTTTAAATTCACCAAAGCATAAATGTCGTACTCTCTATCTCCCAATAGAAGCAGCAAGTACGTACTTTCGGCCGAAAATGGAGAAAAATAGTATACACCACACGGGCAAGAAGTTTGAGAACCCTGAACTGCGCGCCTTGATCATGGCACTCAGTGCAGTAATATATTATTGTAATACAGCCAAATTAATATCAAAGAATCAGCAAACATCGCTTATCTGTAGCTGCTGCCAGGAAAATCAAGGAAGAGGTATGATGAACCAACTTATTGCTACAGCTTTTTCATAAACCGTGTTTCTGGCTTCCACCCTTCCCATGGAGGGAAACATAAACATATCCAAGTAGGTTTCCCAAACTTTGAGCATTGTTAAGAAGAAAAAACGACGGATATAAACCCAATAAATCAAATATGTGAAAGAATTCCTCCCGATGATATTTATTCAATGATGGAGGTTGTAATGATACTGAGAAATGCAGGAGTGTGCCGTTCTAGTAAGTTATGTGCAATGAAAATGTATAATGTTAAATTGAGACATGGAGTCATAATTATTACTATTCCTGATTCTAAAAATGCAAGTGCACCTGAATTAACGGTGACTAAAAGAGAGAAAACATTCATTCAAATTCTGTGGATAATGTGTACTATTAATATGCATAAAAATAAATAAGATACGTTCCATATGGCATACATAATTACTACCCAATGGTGGTAAGTTCACTTACAGCCCGTCGTCAAGGGCAGTGTTCACTTTTATATTTTTCTCATAGTCAACCAGCCGAAATCACATAAGTCAAAATACTCGTATACCGTTTCGTATAATAATTCCTGTAAATTTTGATAAAAATTCCAAGAAGGGGAAAAATTGAGAAATTTCTCAAGAAGACAATAACTGGGGTCGTGGCCGAACCATAAAAAATCAAAACTGTTCAGTATGCAATGGAAGAGCGTTAACGACTACGACTACAGATTTATTGAAGTTCTCGGCTCTTTTGAAAGTTTTCGCTTCTCTCCGATTTTAGTGCCAATTCCCGGAAGTTGTGCAAAAAGCGTCATTTTGTTTTACGAACTGATAAAATGGTCAACGAGTTTGTAATCCAAATGATTATACTTTAGGTAGCTAGTTTTGCTTAGAATGAATTATTCATTACAATTTATCATTAATTAGGATTTTTTGTTATACATACAACGTTTATTGCTTTCACATAATAGGTCAATAATAATAGTTTACAATTAATATTACAAAATAACTGTTTTTATAAATTTTGGGTATAGGGAATGCTCCACAAAAATTAAAGTTACATAATCGAAGATTCTATTTCTGAAATAAGGAAGAAAATGACAGGTTCGAGTTTCCGTTCACCATGTATACAAGAAAGAATATAATTGAAATTTAATAGGATACGGAGATATTGCATCATATTATGAAACTTTGTTTGCAAAATAAATTTTTTTTCTCCAACGTACAACAAGCTACAGAGCGTTGATTTACCTACGATTTTCACATAAACGTGTCCATATCTTTTAAAGGACACTGTATAACGTGGCAAAACCTTATATCAAAAGCTTCAAAAAAATGTAACCAATCCGAATTCGCTATAATATAACTACAATGGTTCCCATTCGAAAAATCATATGTTTGGTTTGTAACGGAGTTATAAAGCACTCCGTATAGTTAGATATAATTTCAAAATATGGACCTTCAAAGCATCTACTATTTTTGTTGATAACATTTTTTTATATCTCTCAAAATAACCCATATACCGAAGTTTGTCGTAATATTGGTACACCCTGTATGTCTCTCCGCATACATTTCCGTTGAATATTGCTCCTTTTTTCCCACTCAGTTCATGAGTCACGGATATATCTTCTGGAGGAATTTTGTGATGTCTTGAGCAATGACATACGCGTATGTATATCCATCCGTCTTATATGATAGTAAAACAGGTATTGTAAATGGAAATTCGTTCATTTCGAAGAAATTTTAATTATTTTATTTGTTTCAATCCGATCGCGAAAAAAATGGTATGAGCATCTCGAACGTTAGGGGTAATAACAACGTTTGCATGTAGATTTCTCTCGTAAAATTGGACAAAATGAAATGAGGATTAAGGGGGTCTAGCACATTTACTTTTCGAAATACAGGGTGTTGAAATTTTGAAAACTTGAATGTTTTAATTCGATAACTTCAAAATGGATGGATAAATTAATTTGACATTTGGCAGGTTGTTTTTAAATGTAAAAGGGCATATTTTGATAAAAATAGTAGTTTGTGCAACTAGTGTGGATATGATGGCGATATCGCACGAGGACGAAGTTTGCTCAATCGTTCAAGTGCGATATGGACAATCCACACGAATCGAACAGCATATTTTTTCTACGACCCACGTAAGTATAAATCTAGAAAATAAAAATTTCTATAAACTGTAATATAACTTCAAATTGAAAGTTCAACAGTTCAATTTTATGTTTCCACTAATTTTTTTGTGGTAAACGTACAGTTCTTGAATGCCCAATTGGTATAATGCTACGGTTTCCCTTTTTAAATATACGATGCTGTTATAAGTAGATGTTGCCAGTCGGACTTCCTCATGAAGGGTACCGTACCATTATCTATAATAATGAATATTCTGCTAAATATTTTAAACGTCTACCTGTTTTCGTTATTAATATCAAGCAGAATAATTATTTGAAAATAAAATTAACAATTGAAAAAACTTCTTCACGGGGAATCGAACCCGCGTCTACCGCGTGAGAGTCTGGTTTGCTTACTACTCGACCACCGAGGCACATGCAAATTGTTTATCTATAACGTCAAATGTATTACATAATTTTTGCTTAAAAGGAACTAAAGTTCCTACCGTGTGTCCCGCAACACGTTCTACCTATTTTTTCTAATTTGGGAAATCGATAGACTTTTTTTTATATTAATCTACATACTTTAAGGTACTTATGGAAAAAAAATCAGCCGAATTGCTAATTAAATTAAACTACCCCTATTGGTAGAAAGGATTTTTGGAGATATTTTTCCTATGAATATCAGTAGATGAGAATTACTACGACATCTGATACAATAAATAAGAACAGTACAGGTAGGTATAACTTGAAATCGTGTCATAACGCACGACAACGATTCCATTTTTCAATATTAAACTTGTCTAGGGAGTCAAGCGGAAGCAATACCGCCAAACATTATCTGGTAATCGTCCATTCTCCATTCCGGTATTATGGGAAAACCCCTGATTGTTTTCTTCGTCATTGAGGGATCGGGTATCGTGAAGCTTGATTTCAACTCCTGAATTAATCCAGCTACAATAAAAATGAGTGGCAGTCGTGGGCTCAATTAATTTATTAAATTTCTGACTTGAAGTGATAACCTGAGTCGTTAAAATAACTCATAATTTTCATTAGGGTAACGGCTTACGTGAGTTCCGAATATTAATCGTCAACTCTAGTTCATTGTTAAGGGCACGCTATACATTTCCACCCACGGAAAAGAAAGGAAAGTAACTCTGAATTTTTATGAGTTAAACGATGACCGGTGTACTACAACAAAAGATTAATCGGCTGTAAATCGCGGAGAACATGATGTGAGTCATTGTGTTGTAGCTAAATTCGTTTGTTGAATTTGTTTTGTAGATTGACTGTTACGCTCGTGAATGAATGATAAAGTTTAAATCGATTAATTTTATAAACATTTTCCCCCACTACTAGCTGTGAAGTTGGCAATTATTGCTTCTTCTAGCCAACTGAGAAGTTGAATTTCTCCATTAGTGGTTAATAATTTCTCCTATTGTTAACCTAGATCGAATATGGACAAATTCAAAAATTTTGAGAATCCAGGGAAAGTAGTCCAACAAAAACGTGTGAAACATAATTTTTTTTACACAGAAGATTGTCTTGAACATATTTGCTGCTTAAAATCACCTATCAAAATAATATTTTTGATTAAAAATAACATTAGTTTGAAATTCGCTCAACCAAAGTCGCTGATGACATGGGGAGTTAAGTTCCCAATCTATGGATAGGTGAGAAGCGAAGACAGACATTGTACTTGCCACTCAAACGAAGGGGTAAACGCTCCTAGTGGTGCGTTTCTGAGCACTGTGGTGTAGAGTTGAGAAAATGTTTGATGAACGCTCACTTCGTACCTAGGTATAATAGTCCATTGGAAAGTTACATTGGACCTTGCGTTTGTCAGAGGACGCAATTTTATTGTTGGGACGTGTGGGGGGGCTCGCTAGAAGCTTAACTCCAAGTTTGTGGGGTTGCCACCCTTGTCCCGCGGCCGCCATATTGGAAAAAGGGGTGTGAACGCCTTTTTTCCCATATCTCCTAAACTGTTCATCTGACAGAAAATTTGTGGAGACACGATGTGTAGCAAATCGCTTTGTCTACAAATTTATTAATCCAACTTTTTACAGTACGATTAGAAATTACAAAGTTATTAACAAAAATATGCGAAAATTTCCTTTTTTGTTACATAATTTTTTTTTTCATTGTACCATGTAATTACCTCGAACCAATATTGTAGGAAATTCGTCAACGAAAAATTTGACCTACAATTTTTTTTACTTCCCATGCATTTGGGGGGGGCTTTGGAGCGCTCCAAAGTCAACTACTCGTAACAATCTGGTGACAGTGAAACGTCAGCCTTACTTTTACATTATTTTTTCCATTTTATACATCGTTTTTAATATTCTTCGTAGCATTGTTATATTATTACTTAGTTCTAACTGACCCTTTTTTCTCACCATAATACTTCAAATATTATTGTTTTTTACAATAATTTCTAATGCGACTGTACATTTACAAGAACTGTAAGGTGGTTTCTTGTTACATGAAGTCGTTTGGGATAGAAATTCATCATTGAACAACATTCTTGAGAAGTTTGTTTGGTTCGTAGCATACTATGGATTATCTGCAAGTATAATATTTGATGGCTACTCGGAAAACCCTGATATCGCAGGAACAAAGTCGTGGGAGCGCTTGCGTCGCACAAAAAAGTATCAATCTACCGAAATTGAGTTTGATAAAAGCACCGTACCAGCGATATCTCAAGAAAAAATTTTTGGCAATGAAAAAAACAAAGCAAACTTCATAGAGCTTCTAACAACTGCTCTATCAGAGGTGGGTTTTGGTGTCGACCAAGCTGACTTTGTTATTTGTAATCGTACTGCGAAAAGTTAGATGAACAAATTTGTAGACAAAGCAATTTGCTTCAAATCGTATCTCCACAAATTTTCTGTCAGATGAACAGTTTAGGAGATACAGGAAAAAAAGACGTTTACACCCATTTTTCCAATATGGCGGGCGCGGGACAAGGGTGGCAACCCCACAAACTTGGAGTTAAGCTTCCAGAGAGCCCCCCACAAGTCCCAACAATAAAACTGCGTCCTCTGACAAACGCAAGGTTAGGCCTAAAAAATGTAACATTTTAATGAACTATAACTCTTACACTGGAGGTGTTGTGTTGTGAACAGAATACCCCTGTAATTCGTTTTCATTCAATTGCGCATGTGTTCAAAGTTCAAAGTGAAACATAACCTACGTTTTGAAAAATTTTTTGATGTGGTTGTATAAAAGGTTTGGTCAATTCGTTGCACTTAATATTGGTTATTATATAGGAATGATGGTATTTCATTGATGTGTGAGTAAATTATTATGGCAGCAATAGAAAAGTTCATGTACACCATTTTCCCGTTGAAGATTCTTTGGTAAGTGATAGCTTAGCATTGAAATAGTGTATAATGTCAAATATTTCCAATTTTTGTCTTAAATTTAGCTAATGGTGGGGGAAATTGTACAAACACCACGGTGGTGGATACATTTATAAGCCTCGCACCTTACTCACTAACACTGTTAAGTACCAATATATTATGCTATTATAGAATTCTACCAACATTCTTATCAAAAAATAAATATTGTATTGATATGCTTTCCACCCGTAATTCCAGCATTTAATTTTAGTACAAATTAAAATAAAATTTGGTGGTGTATGAAGGATAAATTTCGTTTCAAACATGGATATTTTGTGAGCTGTGACTTAACTTTTTATCCAATTCCTTTACACACGATACCAGACGTTTTTCATTAGCAGGACACAAGAAACTGGAACTATAAGAACAGCAATTGAATTTGAAGTACTGCATTTAAGTCACTTCAGCATGTCATTGGTACATTTTTATAATATTAAGAAAATCACGTATACGTATAACTGAATATAAGGCTGTATTGGGACTTAACAAAATATCCGATGACTTTGTACATTGTACATGCTCAATCGAATAAAAACGAGAATCGTCACAAAGTTGAGAGATTTTAAATCCCGTTTATATACACAAGAAATTGGAAAATAGAAAAAAATGCATACACTTTTTAAAAATAGGAAATTGACTGGAAGTTTGTATTTTCATAAAAAGAGGTGAGTGTGCAAAATGTACACAGGGTGTAATCTGCAATATTGTTGTGAGAAATCGTTAAAGTAGTCATTATCAATTAGGTTTATCTAGAATGGGTTATTCATTTTTCAATTCAATCCAATTTATTAATTTCACATATTTTCAACAATATTTGCTCTGTTCATTTGATTCCTTTTATCATATTGAAGTGAAACTTTCATTACATCGCCTCAAAATTTGGCGTCCATCTATCGCATGTCACCTTACAGCCGGTCGCGAAGTAGGGGTGAAGTCAGAGGCGCAAGACCAATATGGAGGCAACTATCAGGGTATGGACAATCTGAACGCGCGAGAGTACTGCCACGTGGGGGTCTATTCTGTAACATCTGAGAGTGCTCGTGTACGACAACTCATCAATATGAGTACTCTCTCACTCATCACTCACATGGACCATGAAAATTCTATTCACGATTATTCGACTCCTCTACTACATTATGTCCAGCGTTACCAAGTGGCGCGACTCTCTTTGAATATTATTAGTTCTAATGTACTGTTAGTAGGTTTGAATTTGAAACTAATAAACTCTGATCTAAGCACAACCACGTCTGATTCAGCATAAATGTTTTTCTATTAGAATTATTAGAATTAGCTATTTAGATGTGTTGTGAGAAAGAGTGGAGAGTACGATTTTAGTTCCCTTTTTATAATTTATTGGAAAGAAAATGAGTAAGGCACGAAAAAAAATATTAATAAACTTCATTTAGGCGAAAATGTTTAATAAAATTAAAATCAGACAAACCAAGAAAGTATATTGACGTTGGAAATACAGGCGAGGTAGGTATGTTATTTGCAGCTTGTTCTTCGGCGTCTTTAACATTGTTTACCAGGATTTGCATCACAAAATCGTCATCATTCATTTTAAAAACGATAAATAAACTCCAAAAATTGAACGATTGAACTACAAAAACTAAGCAATTCAACTTCTGAAACTGAACAATTGAACTGCAAAAACTGAACAATTAAACTCCAAAAACTAAAAATGCATTCAATATTTAGTCATTATTTTAAAGACTAAAGAGTGAATAAGCACATGACAATCCTCCTTTATTCATCTAATTCTATGACCAAAGACAATGTGCGCAAGTCCATTCTCTCAATATCTCACAACTCTCTTGGTTCTACCCAGTAGGAGTGAATGAGCATTCTATTATCTTTCCTGAACAATTGGTTTTTTTTATCCTGCTTCCTTGTATATCGTGTACATGATTTCAAACTCACTTACCAATGAATTTGAGCCATAAAATTCCATGCATGATTAAGCATAGGATAATAATGAAAGAAAATATGGAAAGAATAAAAAAAATGCTAAATTATTATTGAAACGTCACTTTTCTAGTTATGATTATGTCTTTGTGAATTTTCTCCCAGATTTTCGTCTACTATTGATTTTGCATCATTATTCCCATTTTCCAATTATTCAGATAAGATTGAAAACGCGATTTCAATACCTCGAATAAAATAGTATTTTTAGCCAAAAAATTGTTCCACTTGCATAGAGGTTTTATATAGTCTATATAGAAAGGACAAGGAGTAATAAATCATTCATTTAAGTAGATTTCATAGACGTACCAAAATATATTTTAAGAGGGTATACCGTAAGGTACATTTTGTATTGAACGAATGAGTTGCAGCTATGCTAAAGAATATACGATTTAGGTCAGAGGTAACGGGATGTACTAATTTTAATAAAAAAAAGTGATAGAGGTACATAAATTTTAGTAAGTTTGATAAAGAAAGGCAACGCAGTTTATTCATAATAGAAAACAAACCAATCTGTAACAATAATTATATTATATATTTTTGTTCTTTTTGTAAGAAGATTAATTCAAACTTTGAATATTGTCACAGATAAATTACCATGAAATTTTTATTAAATTCAAAGAAGCAAAATGAATATTTTTTATTTGTATTACTCCTATATGTAGTGTTTGGGGAATGTTTCTCAGAGATAAACCGGAAATAGTTTTTTGGAGAAGAGACTATTTAAGAAGCATTCGACATGCCAGAGGACAAAATTTGAAAATCTTCTACTTAGACGAAACATGGATAAATGCTGGATATACAGTTTCCAAATCTTGGCAAGATGAAAACATTAAAAGCGGAAGGCAGGCATTCGTGGAAGGTTTGTCGTTAGGTTTGCAGCCACCATCTGGAAAAGGAAAAAGACTTATCATTGTCCATGTTGGAAGTTCTGAAGGTTTTGTTGATGGTGGATTATTAACTTTTATTTCAAAACGCACGGGAGACTATCACGAAGATATGAATGGGGATGTCTTCGAGGAATGGTTTGTTCAAATGTTGGATCTGATTCCAAAAGGGGCTGTTATTGTTATGGACAACGCAAGTCACCATTCACGGTTACGAGAAGCATTGCCCACAAGTCGTTGGCGTAAGGCAGAGCTTTTGGAGTGGCTTATTTCGAAAAATATTAAGTTTCCAAAAGATCCACTAAGGAAAGAACTTTACAG
>CAJUYG010006460.1:0-12136 GCA_910591675.1 Galerucella calmariensis | reverse complement strand
TTTGATTTAAACAAACTCTTAATAAATTTATAATATCAGACTGAATTGTGGGATTAGTATTATTGTAAGTGAGCAAGTTATCAACAAGAGTGATAGTTTTATCTGGAGGTATACTAGGAAATAGATTTGTTACATCGAAAGATATTAATTTAGACAAGTGAGTTAGTTTTATATCTTGAATATTATTAATTAGTTCTGTTGAGTTTATAATTGAAAATTGAGGTTTGAATGAACAATATTTGGAAATTATATCTGTTTTGTATATAAGTCTTATATACTTTTAATTGAGCATGGGATACGATACGGTATTATTTTATTTTAAAGATTTTAATTATTGATTAGAACATACAAAGCTATTTTAACAATTCAAAAAAGTGTCAACTTGACGTAACGTCATAAAAAAAAATGGTTCGGAACGGAACATAGCTCCCCTCCTTAAAGGCTCCTGCCTTTAAATCTACCTTTGATTAGGCAAGACGCAAAGTTTTGTCGCTGGACGGTGATATTCTTGACCACGAACTTTCACGATGGCACTTCTGATAACGCCATCACTACCTGGGACAACGGAAATGACTCTGCCTACAGACCAACGCAGAGGGGGTAGGTTATCTTCTTTAATGAGAACTAGAATGCCTGGAGAAAGAAGTTCTTTATGATTTTCTTTCCATTTATGTCGAATCTGGAGTTGCGATATATATTCAATGCACCAGCGGGACCAGAAATGTTGAACCCTTTGTTGTACCAACTCAAAACGTAGTAGACGGTTTTCAGGTACTTCTTGATAGTCAGGTTCAGGTAGGCTGGTTAGTTTGTCGCCAATTAGGAAGTGTGCAGGGGTCAAGGGGTCAGGATCATTAGGATTGTTTGATAAGGCATATATAGGTCGGGAATTGAGGCAGGATTCAATCTGAATTAGTAATGTATTAAGCTCTTCATAAGAAAGTATTGTGTTTCCGATGACACGTTTTAGATGATACTTTACAGATTTTATACCCGCCTCCCACAATCCACCGAAATGTGGTGAATTAGGAGGTATGAAAAACCAACTTATACCATTATTGCTTAACTGAGTCTGAATCTCAATGGAATGATTCTTGAAAAATTTATTAATTTCAGCCTTTGCCCCGACATAGTTTGTGCCATGATCTGAAAATATTTTTTTGCATAAACCACGCCTAGACATAAAACGTCTAAGGGCAGCTAAAAAGGTATTAGTAGTAAGGTCGCTAACTAGTTCTAAATGGAGAGCCTTTGTGCAAAAGCACACAAATAAACAAATATAGCCTTTAGTTATTTGGTAATTGCGACCTTTCCTGTCTCTTATAGGAAATGGGCCCGCATAATCTGTACCGGAGATTAAAAATGGTCTATTAGGAATTGTCCGTTCTATTGGCAAGTCTGCCATTAGGTATTTTACAGTTTCTGCGTTGAATCGAAAACAAGTTAAACAATCATGTACCACCCTTCTCACCAAATTACGACCATCTAGTGGCCAGACGCGTTCGCGAATGATAGATAATAACAATTGCGGTCCGGCATGAGAGTGAAGAACATGTTTATGGCGGGCATATAGTTTTGTGAGTAAATGATCCTTTGGCAAAAGAGCGGGGTGTTTTTTCGCAAAATCGAACTGGGATTTTCTTAACCTTCCTCCTACTCTCAGAACACCAGAAGGATCCAAGAATGGATTCAGGTTTAGCAGACGACTTTTTGTAGTGATAGGTACATTGTTCGAAAGATTTTTGATTTCAGAACGGAAAGATTCTCTTTGAGCGGTGAGTATAAGTGTTAGTAAAGATTTTTCCAGTTCTAAGGTAGTCAAGGGACCGGTAAGTTTAGGAGTATTATTTATGAATCTTAATATGTAGTTATTTATAAATCTTAACATGTAAGCTACTACACGTTGCAATCGAGGGAGTGTGGAGTGTTTATTGAGTGCGGGTATTTTTATAAACTCAGTAGCACTGGTAGAATTAGAGACTAGGACCTTAGTTTTGATTTCAGGTAATTCGGATAAATCTGGCAATATGGGAAAGTGATCAGCATTATTGATTTGAGGATGAATAAGAAATTGGGGGCCAAGCCACCATAGGCTAGATGTAGATAAATCAAGAGTGGTTGAGCCTCTGGACAAGATGTCTGCGGGATTATTATGAGTATTGACATATTTCCAACTTGAAGTTTGCGTTAAGTTTTGTATTTGGGCCACACGATTGGCAACAAAAGTTTTTAATAGATGCGGTGAGGTATTTATCCAGGAAAGCACTATTTTTGAATCCGTGTAATAAATAATAGAATCGATTTTTAGATATAAGCTAGAAATAAGTTTATTCATTAACTCGGCAAGCAATAATGCAGCACACAATTCTAGTTTAGGGATGGTAATAACTTTAAGAGGTGCTACCTTGGTTTTCGCACATATCAGATATGAATGATAAGTTTCAGTATTATCCAAAGATCGCGCATAGATGCAACAACCGTAAGCTGATTCAGAAGCATCTGAGAAGCCATGAAGCTCAATAAGTTTAGGGGTATCGCATATGATTTTTCTGGGAGCTTTCACAAGGCCTATTTGTTGAAGGTTTTCGTGGAAATCTTTCCACTGAAGATATAAAGACATGGGTAATGACTCATCCCAAGAGAGATGCAGTTGCCATAGTTTTTGCATAATTATTTTAGCCTTTATAATAATTGGTGAAACTAGGCCAAGAGGATCGAACAGTTGAGAAATTGCGCTAAGAATAGTTCTTTTTGTATTAGCATTTTTGGGTGGGGACATATTAACTGAATAGTTTAGGTAATCTAGATTAGGATTCCAATTGATTCCAAGAGTTTTGTTAGTATCATTATCGCAAATGCTGATAGAGCTGAGTGTTTGATTATCCTTTAAATCAACAGCATTTGAGAGCCATTTACAAATATTAAAACCGTATTTTTTGAAAATACTTTCAAGCTGATGCTTGATATAAAGAATTTCCTCTAAGGTTTCTCCTCCAGTAAGGAGATCATCCACGTAAAAATCGTGTTTGATTATAAAACTCAACTTGGGATTTTCTTTTTCGATGTCTAAACCGATCTGTCGTAAACATCTGGTCGAGAGATATGCCGATGATGCAAGACCATAAGTGACGGTATTGAGCTGGAATGTAGATATATTATCTAAGTTATTAGATCGCCAAAGAATTTTTTGCAAGCAATGTTGGTCTTTGTGAAGAAGAATCTGCCTGTACATTTTGGTAATATCGGCAGATATAACGAAAGAATGCTTTCTAAAACGTAGCACTATGGATAGGAGATCGTCTTGAACTGTGGGACCAACCATTAAAATATCATTAAGTGAAAGGCCTGATGTTGACTTGGCAGATCCATCAAATACCACTCTTATTTTTGTAGTGGTGCTAGTGGGTTTAAATACGGGATGATGAGGAAGAAAGAATCCAGTAAGATTGTCAGGAGTTTGTGATTTACTCATATGTCCAAGATCGAGATATTCATCAATAAATTTGGTATAATCAAGCCTCAAGTTATTATTTTTAGACATTTTCCGTTCAAGAGAGTAGAATCTTTTCTCCGCGCATTGTTTAGAATCGCCTAGAACAGATGTATCAGCTTTAAAGGGCATTTTCACAATAAATCGACCCGTTTCATCTCGAACCGTATTATTTTGGAAATGATACTCACAAAAGGTTTCTTCTTTCGAAAGATGAGGTTTGTTATAGATGCTTTCTATTTTCCAAAAGTTTTCGATTTGATCATGTAATTCATCATTGGTAATATTTATGTGACAATAAGGCTTTTTAGAGTATGTATTAATGTGGGTTAAATCGATAGTACCGGCTATTACCCAACCGAAATGAGTTTTTTGTAGAAATGGAGCATTTTTTCCCAATTTATGCTGCCCTACACAAAGAGTATCCCAAAAGGTTTCAGCACCTATTAATATATCTATTGATGCACTGATATCGAAAGTTGGATCAGCAAGAATCATATTGTTTGGAATGTTCAACTGAGCTTTGTCAAAGGACTTACATGGCACATTACCTGTAATATTTTCGATTACCAAACAGTTTATATTTGAAGAGAAGGCATTGATACGAGATTGTATTTTAACACGTGTTTTAGAGTTTATATTTGAGGAAACTTGATTTATTCCTGAAATCGAAGTTTTTATTTTTTCCGGGTTTATTTTGAGTCTTTTACAAAGATCGGAAGTAATCAAATTGCATTGGGATCCGCTATCCAACAATATCCGACAAAAATGTGCCTCTCCATTTCTGTCAAACACCTTTACAACAGCAGTTGACAAAAGCACACAATTTTGTGAAATTACCGAACAGTGAGATTTTCCAGAAGACGTGACAACGTCGACATTTCGTCCATCGAATGTATGTGCATCAGTGCTTCTATCGCTGCTACTAGCATGTACGGCAGCGATAGACTCAAAGACTGTCGGACTCTGAGAGTCAGGAACAGATTTCGTTAGATTTTGATTACCGTTATCAACGTGGAGTAGAGTATTATGTGATCTGGAGCATATACGACACTTACTAGCCTTGCAGTCTTTTGTAAAATGATTTTTACGTAAACAGTTAATACATAATTGCCTACGTTTGGCTTCATCAAAACGAGATTTAATATCTAATTCTAAGTATTTAGAACAGTTATATATAATATGATCTTTTTCGCAAAATGTACACTTTGGGGTAAAGGTAGAAGCTAAAGTTTTCATAAAGGGAATAGGTTTAGATTTGGTTTGAATAGTTGACTGCACTTTACCTAATGTGTGTTTATCTTCCTCGAGAGACTCAAAAATATCACATCTTTCACGTAAAAATTTCAGGAAATCGTCCAATTTCGGACTAGTTCGTTTTACACGTTTAGATTCCCAATCCTTACGAGCTGCGAAATTGAGTTTATTATTTAGCAAATATACTAAGAGGGTGTCCCAATGTTGGACAGGTTCACCTAGAGCCTTTAATGACTTGAGTATTCTAGTGCTTTCGTCATGCAATTGAGAAAGTGTGATATATGATTCCTTGACGATAGCTGGCAAATTGAAAAGTGATTTTATTTGATTATTGACAAGTTTCTCAATGTTTTCGTATTTCTCGAGTAAGCAATCCCAAGCAATTTGATAGTTTGCATCAGAAATTTCAAGAGACTCAATAAGTTTAAATGCCTCTCCCTTTAGTGAAAGACGCAAATAGTTTAGTTTTTGTGCTTTAGGCATGTAAGGATGTTTATCTATAACAGATATAAAAGTTTCTTTAAAGAACAGCCAGTTTTGATATTGTCCATCAAAAGACGGAAGATTTATGTCAGGAAGTTTAATATTGTAGTTTTGTGGTGATGAAAAGTTTGCATTAGTATTACCTGCAGATTTGTGTTTCAATAAAATTTGTTGAGCTTCACTGGTAATACTATAAAATGTATCCTCAAAACTTGTACGTTCTTTTTCGTCTGGAATTAAATCATCACCCGTCTGAGATTCAAACTCAATTTTTAATTGGGTATCATTGAATTTATCAAGTAAAGTTAATGTTGGTTTTAGGCGAGATTCTAGATTTATCAAATCAGGATTATCATTATTATGTATTTTAGTATTAACAAATGTTTTGAAACGAGTTAGGTCCGCTTTAAGAGACTTTCTAATATTTTTCAAGGTAGTGATACTTTCAGCTACATCAGACATGTTAAATAGAATTAAGAGAGCTTTAACATTAGTTGATTCAGAATGAAATAGGATTGGGTAGGTATAATTAAGGATAAGGGATGCTGCACACTTACCTTACGACAAATTTTTCAAGTTTTTGGCGTGGCAGTCTCCACAAATCACTGTATTATTCGGCTATCGAAGGACCAATGTTTTGTATATAAGTCTTATATACTTTTAATTGAGCATGGGATACGATACGGTATTATTTTATTTTAAAGATTTTAATTATTGATTAGAACATACAAAGCTATTTTAACAATTCAAAAAAGTGTCAACTTGACGTAACGTCATAAAAAAAAATGGTTCGGAACGGAACAATATCTATTAGAAATTTTGAAATTTTAAATGACGGTGCTGAGAAAAAAGAAACAACCGGTCTAATTGGGTACCCTTCTTTATGAAGTTTAATTAATGAATAGAGTTCACTTTAAGGTTAAATATAATGTAGATTTAACAAAATAAAATTGTTTGATTTCATAATTTACTATGGATCTACATCAAGTAAAAGCCTCATCTATTCAATTTTTGCATATCCCATAACAAAAATTGAATGTTCACTCTATACAGTATGTATGTATGTATTTTGGGGTGACCTTCACTGAGACCTAAAAGATCTACACTGTGGAGTAAAATATTATAAATGTGGCCACCATTATTGTTTACCACTTCTTGAAGTCGTCTGCGCCATAAATTGATAGCCCCATTTATTGCACCCTGTTCAAAATTGTTCCAAACAAACTGCATTCTTTCTTTGAGCTGCTCGATTGTTTCAAATTTTTGTCCCTCATACAAATTTTGTTCGAAAATTCCCCAAGTTGAATAATCAACCTGATTTAATTCTGGGCTGTTAGGTGGCCAAATTCATACTATTTTTTTAAGTTACTAAATTTTTTTCATAAATGTGTTATTTGTTAAAATGTTATTTAATAAAAAAATGGTATTTCGCGAATCCGGTAATTTCGGAAAATTTCCTTTTTACTGAAGTGTTCTGGATAGTTCATCTACCGAAAAAGCATATTAGTGCAACAAGATAGTTTTCATTTGCAACGAGCTCAAATGCACTTGTATATAATTTTTTTTATCTAATTCCGCTATCAAATGTGACACTTTACGTCACTCCTTGACGTTAGGTAACGTCACATTTTTCATAACCTTCATATATCAGTTATGAAAAGTAGTTATGTAAAAACTTCACGTAACTGTTTATGTTCCAGCATAGAGATACCACATGAGTTTCAAAGAATAATTTATTAATTAGGTAGGTACTGTCAAAACTGACAATTATTTCATTATTTAAACTGTACAATTAACCCATTATTTTAATTTAATAGTATTTTGAGATTTATAAACATTGAAAACATTATTCAGGACACAGTTATTTAAAGTAAGTCAATTTTCTGGGTGAATACATCATAGTAACAATACTTCTAACACCATTTGATTCCACTTCAATATTATCAGTAGTAATAACCCAAGGGCATTGATAATTGTTCGAAAAAATTTTATGACAGATGTCGAAAGCTTGTTGCTTGGAAACAGACCGACGCCGTAGGCGGAGGTCTGTTGCCTATAAGCAACAAGCTTGAGAAAGTTGTCATAAAATTTTTGAGCATTTATCAATGTCCGAGGGTTATTCGGATAGAAAATTTTTTGCTTATTATAGAAAAAGAACAGATCTTAAACAATTTATCTAAAGGTGCAATTAACAAAGGAACAATTAGAAAAGTTAAATGTGACATTTCGAAATATTAAATATTTGAAACTTCAAAGTCGAAATAAATCAATATGCATCCATAGCAACGTGTGAAAACAGCCCCAAGGTCTGTTTTCAGTGTAATGTTGACATGATTGGGTGAAATTGTTCATATGATCAAAAATGAGGAGATTTGATTAGTTCTAGGAACTGTCAAAAAATTTTCATTGTAATTGAAGATTTTTTTGAATATTATGAAAGCGCGGAATTAGATAAAACGTTGTACGTAAACACGTTATGAAGAGCACGACATTGTTCAACACGCGTAATTTGCAGAACTCGCTGGCGCTCGTTTTGGCGAATATTACGCTTGTTGAACAATATCGCTCTTTTCATAACTAATTACGTAAATATCTATTATAAGTCCGACCCAATACATTATTTTTGCTTCCAAATTTACAGTCATGTTAAGGACATGTTAGGTTATTAGCCTCTTAGAGTCATCTGCTATCATTTCCTCCTATTCCAGTTTGTCCTGGAATCCATAGTGAGTAAGTCTATACAGTATACATAATAGAGTTCATATAAAACCCTGATGATTTTATTTATCAAATTTAATATGTCAAAATAGCAAATACAATAAACGACATACCCAAAGCCCGGATATACGTCACAAACGATGACGCACACCAAGAAGGCTATTGAATGTACTATACCCTACTACTTTAGTTATACGAGGGGCATTACAATTTTTCAAGACTCTAAAAATGTTACATTATTTTACTGAAGTACATTTATTCGATAAGTAGCTCCAGTAGTAAAAATTGTTATAAGCATCACGAGCTGCTATCTTTCTACTACCCATTTAATTCAGCACCTTTTTACGCTCATCACGTTCTGGCAAAAGCGCGCAAATGATGTCGTTAGATTCGATTTTTTTTAATGGCACAAATTAAATTCGACGCCATGAATTTGTCTTGTACGTCTACGGAATATCCGACCTTTTAACGGGAAAAATATAAGACAACGGAAAGGTTTTTCCAGTCTAACCACAATCTTATCTGATAAACGAATTATTTTGGTCTTTTTTAAAATAATTAGACATTTAATGGGCTAGTTTCATGGGTATGAGTTAACAAGTGAATTCATATCAGGAGGGTTAAGAATAACATATATTTTTCCATGATAACGATATTTATCTCAAAAAGTTATGAATATTTATGAAATTTAGTTTTAAAAATTTTTTCAGATTTAATTAAACCAATGGCAAAAGCCCTTGTTGCCAGATTCAAAGTACGTTCTGTTGTTAAATCCTACTTAACTATCCAAGTTGATTAGGACAAAGTGAAAGTCGACTAGAAGAATTTGACAGTTGTCAATTTACATCATCCATGTTCAGTTTTTTACTTTTTTTATTGTATCATGGTTTTTAGCACAGTATAGAAACGAACCAGTAGTATAACTCTTATAAATTTCATTCATAAATTGCCAGAACTTTTGATGACCTTGAACGGATCGCTTTACGATTCATTTTACCATAGGCGTAGGTGGCATAAGTTTTAAAATGACTAGAACGTGTTAAATGTTTTTTCTTAAATATCGTAGAACAGTACACTGATGAGTGAATAAAACAGTAGTCTTGTACAAAATATTTATTGGTTTTTCCATATTACAATTTTCATTTTGTTATGATTTTTAAAATTTTTATTGACAAATTAAAATGTGTAATATAGTAGTACCCCGAAGAAAAGTTTCATTAAATATTTTATTGGAAAATCAACACAAGGATGTACAAACTCTGTTGTTTGACTAATATTTATAAGTGATTCAACAATATTATCTTCCGTAGCAACTTTCTCAAAATTCATTTGGAATAATGTTTCCAATAATGAGATGTATTGTACAAAATTTTTATGCGGCACATTCAAGTTTCCAAAAGTATCCTTATTCGTATTTTCATAAGCTCTAAGGTAACAGTATAAAGACGAATCGTCTAAATTCTGATACGCTTGTGAATACGTCTCGCATACGCTGCATGTATGAATTTTTGAACATTTTTTAATTAAATAACCACAAAAGTAGCGAACAAAATTCTTTTCCAATAAATCATTTGTCTGAAAGTCTTTAGGCATTGCAGTATTTGATGAAAGAAATATTGTTGGAATAGCGTTTTTTAAAGAAGTTTTCTTTTATGAGGTTGCATAAGTATGTCTGGTTCAAAATGAGGACTACATAAACGATGACTACTATTGTATAGAGTTTCTATTTTTGGCATCAAGTCAGGCCTATCGCATGCTTCGAGCCAAACTTTAGCTCTGGAACAAAAACAACCCAAAGATGACGTCACGAAATTTCAAAAGGTAATTTGGTCCCTATGGCTGACAGGTATAAATTCCCTACAAGTAATTTCGTCCCCGCAATCAGGTATACAGTGTGTAAAAGCCAAATGGAATAAATTCATTATTTCGGTTACTGTACATATTTATAAAAAATCCCGAAACACGTTAAATTTAAATTATAACTTGACATTCTTTAACGTGAAAATGCAACCCCTACCTTCAAGCCCCTTAGAATGACAGGTACAACCCCCAATTTTTTAAATGGGAAGTATAGGCTTGTGATATATCATTTGAAAGGTCTCTTCATTCTCTATTCAAAAATGTTATTGTTTTTAAATTTAATGCAAAAATTAACATAGAAAAAATTAATATCATGTTGTTACCGAAATTCGCTAAAATATACTCGAAACTTATTACAATATTACTTAAAACTTATTTCCCGTTTAGGTCTTGATAATGAGAAAGTGAACAAAAACCGTAGCAATGTGGTTTTTAGATGGTAACCATTAAAAAACTTTAAAGAATTTCCGTGGCAACGCTATTTTAACAAGCAGTAGTAAATTGTTTTATTTAAGTTGTCATTGTTGTAATTTAAGTATAAAGTTTGTTCAATTCAATTCTGAAAAATGGTTAGATTAACGGAAATGCATAAAATAACAGTTTTACAAATGATTGGTTACGGAGATAACATCCGAACACAACAGGAAGTAACTCGCCTATTTCATGAGAAATTTCCTAATTTACCGCCTATATCCCAAGGAACAATAAGAAAAATAGAAAAGCAGTTTCGCGAGTTTGGTCACGTAAGGCAGATAAAAAAAGCAGCTGCTAATGCACTGAGTGATGAACTCAAATTAGATGTGTTGCTTGAGTTTCAGGAAAACCCACATACATCGAGTAGACAGGCATCCACTACATTCAATGCTAGCCATACATCGATAGCAAACATATTAAAAGAAAATAAATTGCATCCGTATAAGATGATACCTACTCAGGAGCTCATGGAAGACGATTTTGATAGGAGAACTTTTTTTTGTGAGCAAATGATGGACATGTTGGATAACAATATTATTCAATTAGAAGACGTTATGTTTTCTGATGAGTGTACTTTTTTACTTAACGGTCATGCTAATCGGCAAAATTGCCGCTACTGGTCCACGGAAAATCCTCACTGGATGAGACAAGAACACACTCAATACCCTCAAAAGGTTAATGTTTGGGCAGGGATTGTAGGGAACAATATAATTGGTCCCTTTTTTATTGAGGGCAACTTGAATGGCAACAATTATTTGGCACTACTTCAAAATGATGTCATTCCAACGTTGGCAAATTTATATCCTGATCCAGGTAATCCTCAAGTTCCAGCGAATACGATATGGTTTCAGCAGGATGGAGCACCACCACATTACCAACTTAATGTCCGGCAGTACCTCGATACAATATTTCCCAATCGGTGGATAGGGAGGCGAGGATCGATTGAATGGCCAGCGCGATCACCTGATATTACATTATTAGATTTCTTTTTATGGGGATATGTGAAGAGCCATGTGTACAAAACTAAACCTTCTGATTTAAATGACTTAAAAGAACGAATAACGCTTGCGATTAGGTCGATCACGCCTGATATGTTAAATAATGTTAGAAGACAGTTTTATTTGAGATTAGGATGTTGCCAAGACGTTCGCGGAGAACATTTTGAACATCTACTTCATTAACATTCATAGTTCTTTTTCGTGTTCTACATTTTATTACGTTTTGCATTACATTTTAGTTTTTGATTGTATTGTAGCGAATTTCGGTAACAACATGATATTAATTTTTTTTATGTTAATTTTTGCATTAAATTTAAAAACAATAACATTTTTGAATAGAGAATGAAGAGACCTTTCAAATGATATATCACAAGCCTATACTTCCCATTTAAAAAATTGGGGGTTGTACCTGTCATTCTAAGGGGGTTGAAGGTAGGGGTTGCATTTTCACGTTAAAGAATGTCAAGTTATAATTTAAATTTGACGTGTTTCGGGACTTTTTATAAATATGTACAGTAACCGAAATAATGAATTTATTCCATTTGGCTTTTACACACTGTATATGCTTTCGGTTCAAAAAAGAAATAAAATCAAAACATGAAAATAGTTTAAAGGTTTTAATTTTAACTCTATGGCATGAACATATAAATAATTTTTACACAAATGAGAATTTCAAAATTTTACACATTTAAATGAAATACATGTTAAAAAATGAGTTCTATCTATTTCAGAGTTTTTGTATTTTTCTATAAGGTTTTGAATACATTTTTGACGATTTCCAATTTTAGGGTCTCTTACATAATGTTTCAAATGACAACTTTTCAACTTGATATAAGTTTCGATTTGGAATTCATTT
>CAJUYG010006459.1:0-12137 GCA_910591675.1 Galerucella calmariensis | reverse complement strand
CGTATATTTAAAAAGGGAAACCGTAGCATTATTCAAATTGGACATTCCAGAACTGTACGTTTATCACAAAAAAATTAGTGGAAACATAAAATTGAATTGTTAAATTTTCAATTTGAAGTTATATTACAGTTTATAGAAATTTTTATTTCTAGATTTTTTCTTAAGTGGGTCGTAGAAAAATATGCTGTTCGACTCGTGTGGATTGTCCATATCGCACTTGAACGATTTGACTTTGTCCTCGTGCGATATGGCCATCATATCCACACTAGTTGCACAAACTACTATTTCTATCAAAATATGCCCTTTTACATCTAAAAACAACCTGCCAAATGTCAAATCAATTTATCCATAAATTTTAAAGTTATCGAATTAAAACATTCAAGTTTTCAAAATTCCAACACCCTGTAATTCGAAAAGTGAATATGCTAGACCCCTTAATCCTCATGTCATTTTGACAACCGATGCTGTAAATAAACAAAAAAGATCAATCGCGCAAAAAATTATGGAAATAATAGTAAAAATTTATCCGAACAAATTCAACTGGATCACCAGCACAGCGAATACCAGCTTTGCATAGAATTGTAATATAGCGTAGGTGGTTCAGTGGTAGAATGCTCGCCTTACACGCGGGCGTCCCGGGTTCGAATCCCGGCCGGAGCTTATGAATCGCTGCTTCGTAAACGAGTGAGGAGACTAAGGAGAGAGCACAAGCACGCAAGCAAGGCACATAACGAAGCAACGTAACATAACGTAGCGTAACGTAACGCGTAACAATCAGATCCTTTGCGTCGCGAACCCAGGTCGCTCAAACATAACCTGACGTAAAGAACTAAGGTTCCAAAAATATTAATTTTTGACCGAGTTATGGAAGAATTTGTCCGCCGGTTTACAAGTTAATTTTATAGACGGTAGCATTTATAGAGGTAGTGCATCCGCGTAAGCGAGGGGACGTTTGGATGCGATTATCTCGAAAACTATTGCATTCTGGAAAAAAATGATTGGTACCATTTTTGTAGATAATTTAACGACCTTCACTTTTTAGCCTGAGAAAAATTTTCCAAATTGCATATTTCGGGAGATAATGGCGGGAAACCGTTTTTTTGGGGGGCGTTAGGGGCCATTTTGGGCCCTTAGCTAAGGGGCAATCTTGGAGAACTTTTTCTCCCTTTGAAGTACCTGTCAAGACCTACAAATCAAGCCAAAAAAAATTATTGGACAGATATATTGATAGGTTTGCCTATTTTCAGGTCTTCAGTTACTGGACTAATAAGTAACGCAGGGCTTTTATAGTATATTAAGTATCAAGAACGGTAAGGGTTGTTTACCGGTCGACAGCAATGTTTGGAGGCTGAGCGTAGCGAAGCCTCCAATTTTGCTGCAGACCGGTATTACCCTTAACGTTCGAAATGCTTATACCATTTTTTGCGCGATCGTATTGAAATATTAGAATTTCGAATAAAATAATTTAAATTTCTTCGAAATGAACGAAATGTCAAAAGTGACATTTATACTTCTCGATCAGTTTAAAATATAATTTGCATTTTGGTGAAATTGTTTTCATGCTATTTACTACTTTTTATATTGTTCTGTTCGATTCTGTTCATTAAAAAATATCAATCTTCTTATTTTTTTTGTTTCTTTTGTGTAATTAATGAAGTAATATATTATTTAGGACCACTTAAATGTATGTAGGGCTAGGACGTAGTTTATTTACCGACGTCTGAACGGTAAGTAAATCACTTACCGACGTGTTAGACTTAGAAACCAGTAAACACAACCTACTGACCTGACAACCGATGCTGTAAATAAACAAAAAAGATGGATCGCGCAAAAAGGGTTTTAATGGGATTAGTCATGTGTGTACACTGCTGATATAAATCAACAATAATATCCCATTCAATACCTTTTTGAATTTGTGTTGTTATTTGCACAAATCAATCATTTTTTGTTCAAACAACTTGTCAATAATTTATGTTATCCCGAAACATTATTCTTATCAGTATGTGTTTATGCAATAACGGGCTCAATCTACTCTGTTTCAACTCGTTTGTTATGTATATTCGCTAAAACATTTGTGAAAAATCGATAACAACTACAAAACACGACTGGGGATTGGAAAGGGAAAAAAATTGCTGTAGAAGAAACTGACCCAGAAATTTCATAAGTAAGGCGTTGTGATTGCTAAGTAGCTCGAATGAAAGTCGGAAGTTTTAAGTTAGTTTTTTTGAGAGGTCTTTCATACATTCTCCCCACATTAAGTTACATCTTGGAGACAGATACCAATTACTGACGCCAGCCAGTGCCAGCTAAAAGTCATCGAATTCACGGTTCAGGCGTGTATTAGAGAGGGCTGCCCAACATGATGACCGCGGACTGCATGCATGCGGAGTGAGCCTTTAAATGTATGAATTACCCTTAAAAAGGATATATGCACGATTAGTCTAGTCAACAGTTGCCTTTTTGGCCAACTTTTTTCAGCAGTCTCCGAAAATTATGATCGAGTTGTCATTCGATTCGGGATGGTATCTAGATGATTTTTGAAAAAAATGAAGTTCTGCAAACAAAAAATTTAAAAGGTTATTAACAATTTACTAAAAAAAAGGAGTTTAGTTTTTTGCGAATATCTCAAAAACTAATAAAGATTTTTCAAATTAAAAAAAAGGTTTGAAAAGAGGAGGAAATTTCCAAAAAAAAACCCCGACTCCCGGAACTGTAGGACCAATATTTATAATTTTCCCAGAGGGATGAAAATATGGCCGAAAAAGGGCGTTCTGCTTTCCGTAAGCCACGCCTCGCCTACTTTGGACACTTAATACAAATTATTTCAACATATATTAAATATGAAATTTAAGTAATGAGAAAATTCAGGGGCTTACTGGATAGATAAATGAACAATAATCCGCATGAGAAAAATTTTTATCACAATATTCAATTAGTTAGTTAGTATTAGTTAACTAATAATTTTTTTCTGCTTGAACATGAACATTGCGAGTGTGATAATTGTTAAACTATAAATTTGAGATTCTTTTCCTCTCTTGGAGCAATTCTTGGAAGGCTTCACAATAGATCCCCGTTGGAAAAATTGAAAAATGTTTATTTTTTAGGTTTTTATTGATAATTATCGTTGTTGCAACATTAAAAACTTAAATTAATCATTGGAAAAAAATTTTCTTCAAATATTAGAAGCTGCATAAAAATAATTTTTTTAAATTTTCATGTTATTGTTTAAAAAAATGTTATAAACAAATGCGTTGTTTATTAGATAATACAAAATTTTTTTATGTAATTTAAATCTTTGTTACAAATAATGATTTTAAAAGAAAAATTGTTCCTTAAAAAAAATTTTTATTGCTTAAAAACGCATTTGTTAATTAACAATTATTTTCTCACTTCTAATTAATATTAAGGAACAATTTTTTTTAAATCATCATTTATTTTTCTTTTCGATATAAAAAAAAATTTCGTTTCATTTATTTTTTCATTGTTTATGTAATAAACAATTTGTTATAAACAAATAAATTTTTACCTTATATTTTTTTCCTATTCTACTTACTGTCAAAAAACATAATAACATGAAAACGAATCATTGAAAGTATTTGAAAAAAAAAATTTTCAATGATTAATTCAAGTTTTTAATTTTGCAACCACGATAATATTAATAAACACCTGGAAAATGAACATTTTTCAATTTTTCCAACGGGGATCTATTGTGAAACCTTTCAAAAATTGCTCCAGGAGAGGGAAAAAATCTCAAATTTTAAGTTTAACAATTATCACACTTGCAATGTTCATGTCCAAGCAGAAAAAAATTATTAGTTAACTAATAACTAACTAATTGAAAAATTGTGATAAAAATATTTTCCAGGCAGATTGTTCATTTATCTATCCAGTAAGCCCCTGAATTTTCTCATTTCTCAAATTTCATATTTAATATGTTAAAATAATTTTTATTAATAAAGTGTCCAAAGTAGGCGTGGCTCACGGAAGCCAGAACACCCTTTTTCGGCCGTATTTTCATCCCTCTGGGAAAATTATAAATATTGGTCCTACAGTTCCGGGAGTCGGAGCTTTTTTAGGAAATTTCCTCCTCTTTTCAAATCTTTTTCTTTATTTGAAAAATCTTTATTAGTTTTTGAGATATTTTCAAAAAACTAAACCCCCTTTTTTTTAGTTAATTGTTAATAACTTTTGCAATTTTTGTTTGCGGAACTTCATTTTTTCCAAAAATCATCTAGATGCCATCTCGAATCGAAAGACACCACGATCATAATTTTCGGAGACTGCTGAAAAAAGTTGGCCAAAAAGGCACTTGTTGAATAGATTGGATTTAATATAAATAAAATAACTTGCGGTGCCAGTATTGACGCATAGAAGGTCACAGTGAATCGGACCACCCTCTAATATTCGAGAAGCCACACGTACGTATATAAGAACGTTGCGTCAAGCAGGACAGGCAGACTTTCCAATAATTATTCTGCGGGAGCAGCAAAACTATAGCCCTTTTTAGTAAAAAAGGGAATCTATTCTGTGGATATTTATCTAAAATTTAGAGGATGTTAAAATTTCAACCGGAGCTGAAACGGAATGGTTGTTTGCTAACCACGTTTTCGTTGAAAAAAATTTATGATTCTTAAAAAATAGCCTGTTGGAACTATTATTTTTGAAGGGGATTAATAATGGAAGACTATTAAACTTATTTATTTATTCACTTTATTGAAATAACCCGCAGGCGAACGCCCAGACTTAGGCTGAGTTTATTATCTTGTTATATATAAATTACGTGTCACATGTTTGTCCGTGATGAACTCGTAAACTACTCAACCAATTTCAATCAAATTTGTACACCGTGTGCAGTTTGATCCAACTTGAAAGATGGGATAGCTCATATCTCAATTTAGGATCGCAATATTATTTTATTGCAAATTATTTGTCTTGATCTGTTAGCTCCAAACGATTCTAACAGATGGCGACATCTGTTAACTGGATTGAGTGAGTATTCAATATAGATGAAGCGCTATGTCAAACTTCCAAACGTTTCATATAAGCTAAAATTTAATAGCATAACCACCACATGTTGCTGAGGCTACAGTATAATTTTATTTTGTAGTAAACGAAATACAGTGAATTTCACTTTTTCAATTTTGGTGTTAGCATAGCCCGGCCACATGTTACTTAGCTTGAAGTATAAATTAAATTCATACAGTTGTCAGAACCAAACATGAGCCCCGGAAAATATGCGAACTAAAATAAGGTCATCGCAAGCAGCTAATCAAGAGCCAATGTTAACGATTGTCCATTAGTAATTGTTTAATATACTTAATCGAAATTATATGACCAAGTGATTTCTTTAATATACATCATTTTATTCATTCTGTCTCAGTGTTGTCAATGCGAGGATGATTATCCGATTTTTAGACAATTTCACCAATTTGGATCCAATGGTTTTTCGAATATTTTGTGGAAGGGATATATAAAATGGCTATTGTTTTTGGGGATTTTCCATATTGACTGGGGTCGAAGACTTTATTTAGATAACCAATGTGTCCTTTTGGTAATTTTGACAAATTCTGATAGTTTGAATAGTAAGTTTGGATAATTTTCATTTTTGCATCGGCAACACTGGACTATAACCAGTTCATATTTTGTTGCTTTCCATAGAAACTTGACCCTTCTTTTTCATGACATTAATACAGTCATGTAATTTGAAAATATAGACATTTAGGGCGAACGGTAGTTTTAACTTTGGACCAATATAAATTTTTTTATTAATATTTAGAGTTACATTTTTAGCAAGTTTGACTTTGTTCACATATCTCTTAACAGTTGACATTTATGGTAACGATATTTGGTTATCGGTTGAAAATATCGAATTGTTACTACAAAAATACAACTACAGCGACATGAACACGCCCACCAGGGCTCACGTTTGCTTCTGCCAACTGTATTATAGTGAATATAATACAGTGAAATTATTCCTGCACTCCAAAAATATTGTGTGTGTGAATTCAATATAATTAATATTATTGTTAGAAGGTTTTAAGCTATCCGCCCTTCCTACCTCATTTATAACTTTAACTGTCACATGTTATTTACCAAAAACTTTGTAATATACTCATTTGTTACAAACTTGAATGAAAATAAAAAAAGTTGAGAGGTGTCAAGGGACACCCGGATGGAACGAAGTTCCTTCCGATTAATTAGTAAAGGAATTGTACATATACATACACACACCGAAACATTTATATATATATATATACACATATATATATATGTACTCTGTCTGTCTATTCTTTCATACACGTCATAGATGCGCGGGACTTTGTAATCACAACAGAGTGTATATATATATATATATATATTTAGTTAACATACAAGGTGGGCTCCACCCATGTTAAATCTGAGGTATAAGTGAGCTCCGCGGTAAAATGGGCTCCGATATACGGAGCCCAACTTACCAAGTCCTAAAAAATGCATCAGCTACCTTATATTTATGTCTAGATTGATTTGGCATAGTTTTCAGAAGGAGCTAGTTTTGGCCGTTTTCGTGAATTTGTATTATTTTGTAGTGCGCGTGTATATTTCTAGATGGCGATGTGTTGAAAACTTGATATACATTGTATGTCATATATTTAGGTCAAAGTAGGATCCGATAAACTTGGCACTGCCGCAGTTGAGTACCCCATCACTTTAGCGGTCGGAGTAAGCTCCTTCTGATAGTATTTCATTGAATAGATAAAGAATTACAGTATTGGTAAATGTTTATTATAGTTAAAGTATTCTTCAAGAAAATCAAAGCTATGAGCAGAATAGTCTATTTTAAAAAATAAATTCAGGAATTGGATATTAATACAAGAGCTCTCAAGTAATTCGAAATTTTGAACGATTCAGAAACGGGAGCTTTGGATTGGTCAGTTTTTTATGAAATATGAATTCAATTTATTATTACTTCCATTAGTTCAGATAATATTACTCTGTCATTTTGAATATTGAAAGGCATTTAAAATCGTTTTATTTACACTGTTTTTCTTACTGATTCGGGCTTGGAAACTTTTCATTATATTAAAATTGGAGAGTGTTAAATTAATAATCTACTCGTATAATTTTACTGGTTCTATACATAAGTTTTTCTTGACTCCGAATGATCACGATGTTTAATTTGTTTTTTTTCATTGCCTTCTTGTTCCTATTTATAAGGTTTGAATTCAATTTTCCATATAGATTTCGGTTTTTTTACCTTATGTTTAAAGATTATTTCTACTGGTTCCAATTTTGTTGCAAGATATATAGACTGAATGAATGTAACCAAATGTTACGTCAGGAACACAGAAAGGCGCAAATATACAGGTTGTCCCATCAATAATTTTGAATGTGACGTCACGTGACCAAATACAAATACCTCATTGGGTAACACAATAACAAGAAAAGATACAACATTTGCTCTAATTTACACCCCCATAATTATAATTATCTACTACTGCCCAATTCTGATATATTACTTGTCTTAATCGTCGTGGGACACCCTGTATATGTATATGAAAAACAAAGATTTATTTTAGAAAATTTATAAATAATGACCCATAAAAGATATTCGGAATGTCCACCATTATTGTTAATACATATTTGATAACACCTTCTTATATTATTTATAAAAACATTGCAGATGACTTCATTTTTCTTATTTAGCTCGTTAATTTCAAGTTGAATCCTCTCTTTAACCATTTGTATATTATTATTATTACTATGGATAGTATCTTCCACCTTACTGTGAACGTTTTTAATTACTCTATCAGAAAAATGTAGATTATCAAATAAGTATTAGTTCTCATTTTCATAGCTAACTTTGATATATTATCTTTATCCTATTCACAGTAATTACTAAAACTAAGATTTCCAACATTTGATAACTTAAAAACGGAGGTAATATATTATATATTTTTGAAATCAGAGAAGAAAGACCATTTCAAAAATGTGAAAATATACAGGGTATCCCATTTGAAAAAAAAACTATTATTTTTTGTATCCACGCTACTGAACTTTTGATAAAATATTAGGAAAACTCAGCTGTAACCAAACAATTTTTAAATAATATTTTTTTTCTAAAAGTAATAATAACGATGATAGGGGGGTGGGTAATTTATAATGAATAACCCTGTACCTTGAATATATCATCATACTCTTATTTGTCTAAAACAATGGCTGAGTAATTGACAAAAATATATTTGATTTCTCATAACTCTAGCACACTGTATCTCAAACCCCTTATCATTCAGTTAAGTAATTTCATCTCCATCTTTTGAACATACGGTTACAATATGGCCCATAATTTATAAATTATCCTGTATAAGCAGTTTCATAATGCAGTTGAAAGTTGTTTTATCTAGTGTTCAATTATATGTATATAAAAATTGAGACTAAGCAATTGACGTTTCGAATAATTTGTTAATATGCTTTTTTATAATAGAGAAATTATTATAATAATGTAGGTAATTAAATGAAACTCCGTAAATTGAATCAATAGGTTACTTCATAGAAAACAAAATATAAATGCGTTATCTTCCACTCTATGTAAAAAAATACATCCCTTCGTCACTCGTTTATGTTATAACAACTAATCGGTCTATATTTCGAAGGTGAAGGACAATTGATGAGAGATTCGGGCATAACTGCATATACAGGGTGATGCCAAGACAGTCCTCTGTTCAGCAATATGAAGTTCTTTTTAAAATTTGTTGCAGCATTACTTAGAAAATTGATTTTTAAGATGTAAAATTTTGATAATGTCTATCACAAAACTTTACGTAGAATGAAGATAATAATGTCGCATAATATTTAGAATGCATTTTTCAATGTACTTCACAATTGAATTAAATGTTCAAAATAACCACCATGCACTTCTTGACCATAACCGAGGCGATTTCGGAATTCTCGTACAACATTTTGTATGACCCCTGAGTTATTTTATTAATTTCTTCCGTTATCCTAAATTTTGAATCAGCAATATTGCCTGGTCTAGTGAAATTAACTTTGGATTTTGAATAGCCCCATAAAAAGTAATCGAGAGGAGTCAAATCGGGGAAACTAGCCGGCCATTCGATCGTTCCACGTCTTCCAGTCCACATATCGGAGAAAACCTCGCTTAAATAATTTCTAACTGTACGTGCAAAATGCGGTGGAGCTCCGTCTTGTTGATAATAAATAGATCGATCTATCTCATTTGGATGATTTACATCAGGAAAAAGTATTTGTAGGGTAGGCACTAAAAGTTGATAAAAACATCTAGATAAACCTCACCATTAACTGTGCCGCGACTTATTTCGCGTGGATCGTCGAACAAAATATGTAGATCTGTAATTTATCTTGCTGCAATAAATTGGCTATTTTTTTTTTAATTCAAACAAGTTCAATATTTGAAACTAGATAAAAACAATATGATTGTGGTGTAGTACGTAATAGTAGTTTGTGCAACTAGTGTGGATATGGACAGTCCACACGAGTCGAACAATATATTTTTTCCACGACACACTTAAGGAAAAAAAAAAACATTTTTCCTACAACCACTACGCGAAACACGCTTTTCTACACAAATTTCTATACGCGAAGCAGGCCTTTTCTTAATTCTTTTGATAACCGTTGGAAAAGTAATGCAAAAAGTACACGCTATGGTACTTTTCCGCACCGAAATGTCAAACAAAGATACCTTTGACCTGTCAACTTTTTTTGTCAACTTTTTTTCAACAATTCAACCTAATAGTGAATTTCTTATAAATGTACAATTTTCAAATTTAAAACAATATTAAGTAACCGATTTATTTTATTATTTATTTTAATTTATTAATTATAAAAACATTAACCTATCAGGCATTATTTTTGGGAATCATGAACCAAGATCAAAATAATTTATCTTTTGAGTTGTCCAATTCGGACATTGAAAATACTCCTTCAGATATTATCGAAAAGACTCGAACTGCAACCGAAAATATGTTACCTGAGGTTTACATTTTACAATCAATTATACATTCAACTGATTTTTCTATTTATTTTCATATTGTAAGTTCTTTCTGTTTAAATAAAATACCTATATTAATTACTGTATTTCTTTCATTAATAAATGTGGTTGTAGAAAAAATCTTGTGTACAACTTGTACGCAAATCACGCTTTGCGCACTAGTTGTACAAACTACTATTATCAAACTATAACTTTAAATTAAAAATTTTCAACAATTTACCCTGAACAGACCGAGAACACACATATTTTCATAATATATTCACTACAGGATGAATTTTTGCCAAAAAAATCGAAAAAATTAAACAGGGAGGCTTCAAATGACACTTACAACGTTTGCATGTAGATACCCCTCGTAGAATTGGACAAAATGATATAGGTAAGATTAGTTAGTTAGTAACTGGAAAAATACAAGGAAAATGTTTCCTTTTATTTCCTTAGTGATCTTGCATACTTCATGAAAACATTGAGGAATACAAAATGAAATAAAAATAGCTTCAAATGCCAGTGGCGTAAAAATGGGAAAGGAAAGGTGACATATGACTCCAGATGTACACCACTGGATCAAGAATAAAAACATGTTTTTTCATCAAAATATGCCTTTTACATTTAAAACAACCTGCCAAATGTCAAATCAATTTGCTAGTCTTAGAATTGAGTTGGACACTTGGACGTATTAACAATTTTACTAACTAGGTCGAGTACAACAACATATAAAATTTCCAAAGAAATTCACCATGCAGTCGTCACTTTTCATGAAAAAGTGCAAGGTCCTCCTTCGGAACTATCAATACTGAAATAATTAGTGGCGCATAAATGCATCAATCAATTATGTGAATATATTTTTCCATAAACATATACTAGTTCGACTATCGAGCTTATTTTTGTCAGTAGGTCTTTATATGATATGCTAATATGCTAATTTATGGGTATCATTACTTTTCCAATCATGATATATAAAACTCTTTATCTTCAATATGACAAACATTTTTTGTTTCCCATAGGTGTTGTTTCAAACTCACAAATACAGTCTCGGATTATAATTTTTGACGGAAAAGGCCTATCGCAATCGTTTTATACATTGTCAATACCTAACAGGCAATTTTGGTTTTTGTTGTATTTATCAACTGGCGGATAGTGGCAACGCCGCAAGGAGTTCATATTGCCTGAAATGCTTCATATACGGAGCCTACTTTGCTTTGAAGTATGCAAATATACACCAACGGAGCCTACCGTAGCCGTTACATATACCGGATCCCACTACGACGTCAACTTGTATAGAGGTATACATCAAATATACGCTAGGAGCCCAAATTAGACTACAGGTATAACGGAGTTCACAATAGCCTGCAACAGTATATATATATATATATATATATATATATATATATACTCTCTCGACTTCGTATACACAACAGCGTATAGGTTAGAACAATCACGGCTTGCTAAATACATACGTTCTGAAATTGTAATATTAAAATATGATTTGTTTTTGAATTTATTAAAATTCATTCATTATTATTATTATTTTTTATTATTATTTATTATTTACAAAAAACCTGTATACACTCAACAAAAATAATCGACGCGACACCACACTGTTCAATGCGAAATAGAAGTAGAAATTGCAGCATGTAATACCTTTCTTCGCATGTAATACACATGAGAGCTTCTGGCAGCATGTGTTGAATGCCTTGATATAGACGCGTAGGTTGATGGTTCGCGCTCGGACTATGGTGAAAATTCTTTCAATTTATTTGCTTTCCATAAGAGAGAAAGATACAGACAGAGAAACATGCGATGCGCACAGCCTGGCGCATAGCTTCCTATATCAAAAAATGTCGTGACAAAACTTTTCGTAAGAATTTTATCCGTCCAGCCTCCTCTCACAACGCGCGATAAGGAACTTCGTTATATATATATATATATATATATACACTCTGTTGTGTTTACAAAGTCCCGCGCATCTATGACGTGTATGAAAGAATAGACAGACAGAGTACCTTTTCCACACCCATCTTTCAGTTATATATATATATATATATATATATATATATATATATATATATATATATATATATATAAAATCATCAAAGAGAAGATGGTCGAGTCGATATCTAATTCATTCAGTTCG
>CAJUYG010006458.1:0-12139 GCA_910591675.1 Galerucella calmariensis | reverse complement strand
TGTGAGAAACATTTTAATCAAAGAGACATAATTGTTAAGGACCATGAGTATTTTACAGGACTATTTAGAGGTTACGCTCATCAAACTTGTAATCTTTCATTTAAAAAATTGTTTATTGTTCCAATATTATTTCACAACCTTTCAAATTATGACGCACATTTTATCATAAAAGACATTGCCAAGCGTGGACATGTATCTGTTCTTCCACTAAATAAAGAAAAGTACATATCTTTCACTCTAACAGATAATGATAGTAGAATTAAATTTAGGTTTATAGATTCTTTCAGATTTATGGGTTGTAGTCTTAATGAACTTGTTTCGACTTTGAGCTAAGACAATTTTCAGAATTTAAAACATGAGTTTAAGAATTTAGATCATAATCAATTTCAACTTCTAACTAGAAAAGGGGTGTTTCCCTATGATTATGTAGATAATGTTGATAAATTGAAGGAGAAAGAGCTACCACCCATTGAAAAATTCTATAATAAACTAAATGATGTGGAATTGTGTAAGACTGATTACACTCATGCACAAAATGTTTGGACCGCTTTCAACATAAATCACCTTGGAGAATACAGTAGTTTGTATATGAAGATAGATATTCTGTTACTAGCAGATGTTATGGATAATTTCAGAGAAACAGCATTGAAAACATATGGTTTAGATCCTGCATGGTATTATACAATGCCAGGCTACACATGGGATGCTATGTTAAAATATACTAAATGTAAATTGGAAATTTTAAAGGATGTTGACATGGTTATGTTTATAGAGAAAGCGATTCGAGGTGGAATTTCGGTATGCTGTAGTCGATTTTCAGAGGCAAACAATAAATATATGGGTGACAGATATGATTCATCAGAACCCACTAAAACAATCCTTTACCTAGATGTGAATAACCTTTACGGTTACGCAATGTGTGAACCATTACCATTTGGAGGATTTAAATGGTCAAGTTCAAACATTGATGTAACAACAATTCCAGACAATTCTCCGATTGGGTACATATTACAAGTGGATTTAGAGTATCCAAAGAGTCTACATACTCTACATAAAGATTTTCCTTTTTGTGCCAACCATCGCATTCCTCCAGCCTCAAAACTACCAAAGTTGATAGCTGATTTGTATGATAAAAAAGAATATACAATACATTATAGAAATTTAAAACAAGCATTGGCACATGGTTTAATAATTACAAAAATACATAAAGTGTTGGAATTCAATCAATCAGAATGGTTGAGACCTTATATTGAATTAAACAGTCGATTAAGGGTAAGTGCTACAAGCAACTTTGAAAAAAATCAATTTAAACTTGCTAATAACGCAGTGTTTGGAAAAACTATGGAAAACATAAGATTACATAGACTCGTTAAACTTTGCTGTAAATGGGAGGGACGTTACGGGGCGAAAAATTTAATTGCTAGTCCACGATTTCACAATAGAACAATTTTTGATGAAAACTTGATGGCAATTGAGTTGAATAAAATAGAATTAATATTTAATAAACCACTATACATTGGTATGGTTATTTTAGATCTTTCAAAAATTTGTATGTATGATTTTCACTATAATTTTATAATACCAACAGCAGGTGTGGAAAAATGTAAATTATTGTACACAGACACAGATAGTTTTATCTATGAAATAAGTAACCTAGACGTTTACGAAGATATTATTAAAAAAAATATCCACAAATTTGATACTTCAGATTATAACAAAAATAATATTTATAATATTCCGTTGGTGAATAAAAAAATACCTGGATTGATGAAAGATGAGGCAAATGGTAAAATTATTACTCATTTTGCTGGTCTTCGTTCTAAAATGTATACCTACAAAATGCAAGTCAGTGAGGAGGAAAAATTAAATTTCAAGAAAAAACTTGAAAAGAAGGGCATGTCCTCAAACCAAATAGCTATTGAACTGAATAACTTTGGTATTTCAAAAAAATCTAAGGGGATTAAAAAAAATATAGTGAAAAATATTATTACTTTTGAAGATTATATTACATGCTTAAATGAATTCAACACAAAAGTCATAACTCAACAAACTATTCGTTCATATGCTCACAATGTATTTAGTATAGAACAGACTAAAATTGCTTTAAGTCCATACGATGATAAACGTCAGTTAATTTCAAAGTCATTTGACACACTTCCCTGGGGTTATAAGAGTAGTCAGTAGCGACTTATTGAGGATTAGGAGATTGATAGAAATGATGATATATCATAATTATTTATAAAATATAACAAAGAGTATCTAGTTAAGAAATTTTGTAACTTTGTAAATTTATATCTTTGTAATTTATGTAATAAAAAACATAGTATATTAAACAGATTTTATTTACATCAAACATGTATTTGTTCAATAGTTAAGTTACATAAATGACATCTTGACTGTGATGTAGGTGGTCCATCGATGTGAGTTTGCCAGTCAGGACGATTGTAATGTATAAAACAAGGCAGTTGGATTTGTAAATCAAAATTGTCTCGATATGCTCTTGGTAATTTATACCATGCATATAATAACTCAAGTGGTTGCGCCTTTTGAATCAAATAATCCAATGGAAACTTCTCAAGTTCTTCTTCATTAAACTGATATAATCGTCGCTTGTATAGCCAATGGTCCTTCATTGGACAAATACAATCTTCTAGATGATAGTGCTGTTGCTGTTGATTATACATGATTTTATTTTAAAAATTCACTTTTGAAGTTTATTAATATACTGTTCAGATTCAGCGATTTTCAACGTTTATAATCTTTATTTTAGAGTGGGGTGAAACAATTTTTTCCATTTCTCGAGAGCATGATGTAATTTTTGGAATAAATGAGATTTTTTTTTTCAGATTTCAACCAGAGAATATCTTTAAATTATTCTAATAGCGATAGTATATTGTAGTAGTAATAGTAGTTAAATCACTCACAAACACTACATATATGAATCAATTGCAAGATAATGACGTATTTTTGGGAGAACGTCAATTGTCTCTCAATACATATAAAACAAAATATGTAAAGGTTGGTTTATCCCCTTATTTAAATTATGATCCATGTGTTGGGATATTTGGAACCAAAAATACCTATTTTATATTCAGTCCACAAAAATGGAACATTTTTTTATCATGTAGAAATGATATTGATGACTTTTTATTTAGATCAACGAACAAAAAGAATATGGAACCGTTAGATATGGGTGAATTTGATTTGATATTTAAACGATTATCATTCGGGAATGTTGTGAAAATTTATAGGGGTGATTCTTGTATTTATCTAAGAGCTGATACTACTTCAATGTTATGGAAAATGTTACCACTCATTGAAAATAGATTAACAGACTTGAAAAATTTACAATTTGCTAGTTCATTGAAAATTTTACAAATGGGAATAAAAGATTCCACCACTGATCCAGTAACTACAGCCTTGAATATAATTGAACCATTAAAACATTTAAATAATGAGACATATGCTATCGCATTAGAATTAATATATAGATATCCTCAGTTACTTAAAGATGAAGATTTACAGCTATGAAATATGAAGAATAGACAACATACAATAGAAGTAAAGAAAACTATTCACTTTGATGAAACAAGAAACAAAATTCATTTATTAGTAACTTGGAAATATGCATATCAACAAGCGAGACAAGGATCATCATGGATCATTGCCGCATGTGACCGACTACGGTTTATGCAACGAATTATTAAAATTTCTCAAATTATAGATCCAATATTAGATATAAAACATAGATGTAAGGTTTATGATAAAATTAAGAATTTAAATGTGTAAATAAATTGTCAATCATTTTATATAATTTTATTTAACAATAAAAATAATAATTTTAAACAATGCTATTTTTATTTATCCATGATTTAGAATCCATCCCAAGCCATTTTACTAATAACCGATCACCCTTTCGTTTTAAAACCCTCTCTATTAAATACACATCAGGATATTTAACTTTTTGCAATTCCTCCCTGTAAAATCCTCCTTGTATTTCTTCGTTCTTATCATCTTCCAGTATGTAAGTTGTTGGATTAGTAAGTTTCACCTTCTTTATTTTGAAAACTTCAGCAGTCCAATTTGGAGTATAACCCTTCTTAAAGACATGTCTATACTTGCTAATTCGAACAAAATCTCCTTTTTTAAAATTTGATGATCTTGGATCAATAGTTTTCAGGTGATTATATGCAGTAATATACTTTGCATTTTTCTCATTTATTTCACTGGGAATGGCACCTGTAGTGGAATGTCTTGTATTATTATATTTGTTGACAATATTGGGTAGAGTCGTTAACCATTTGTAAGATCCTTGCATGCTAAACTGTTTCCATAACATAGATTTTAGAGTACGAATTACTCGCTCTGCTATACTTGCTTTTAAATTGGAGAATGTGCTGTAATGGTTAATACCATATTTTTTCATGAGCTCTTGAAAATTCTTATTATAAAATTCAGTTCCGTTGTCAGTTTGAAGATTTTTAGGTGGAACATGCATTTGGTCTAGGATATGCTTCATAGCTAATGTGATTTCTTTTCCTGTTTTTCTTTTAATCGCCTCAACCCACACATATTTACTGAAAGCATTGATTACAACTAGGATATAATTGTAGCCCCCATTAGTTTTTGAATAGGGAGTCATAATAGCTAAATCAGCTTGTATCAAATCATGTAATCCTTTAATTACAACATGTCTTCTTCTATAATTGATTCTTGCCGGTTTATGTAATTCATTCACAACTTGTGCTTTACTCATCTTTCACTATTCGACACTGCACTATGAATTCAATGCAAATAGAAGAAGGTGTACCCAATTTAAATAGGATTTTATCACCTTTCTTAAAATTATTACCACTAATTTCATTGAATTTGAATGATATACCATTAACTAAAACCTCTCCATCTGCAGCATAATGTCGAACTTGAATAATTTTAGCATCGTAGGGGAAAAGAAAATTTGTACCTGCATTATCCAACACATAATAATCTTTATTTAAACTAGTTTTCTTTTCGCCTTTCAATCGAATAATGTTTTCAACATGATAATCAAAAGAGTCACAAATATAAAATTGTGCACTTAATTTTGGAACTGACGACGACGACGACGACGACGACGATGATGATTGTAAATAGTGTTGATTGAATTTATTAAGAGGCATTGTTGGAATGATGCATTTTGTTTGAAAAGTACTATATTTATGTAGAGCTCACCAGAGGACATTCTAACACAAGTTCAATATATGGATAATAATTTTTTTCTTTACCTATACCAATTGAAATCTTTTCACCCTTTGTTATGGATTGCTGGTTGAGAACACTCAAATTTTGATATTTATTTTTATAAAATATTAATACTTTAGTTGGTGGTTTGTTGCTATTGATATTAACCACTTTTCCACTTACTGGAAAAGTATATTCAGTATTATTATTATTTAATATATAGTTTAATGTACTAACATTTTTATCTATATTTCCGCTAATATTAATAATTGCTAAACTTTGAATGTCTGCAGGTTGACAAATATAGAATGGTGATTGTGGTAGTACCTCATCATTGGAATGTGTGATGAGATAATGTTGATTAAACTTGTTTAACGGCATAGCTACTAATGTGAATATAATCCATCTATTTATGCTATTATACCACCTTCTCTTAGTTCTTCAATAATAGACACTATTTCATTTTGGTGAGCATTATTACCAGCTTGTTTGGAAGCTACAAGTAAGCGTAATCTATCAATCAATTCATTGAAATCATCAAAATATTTATAATCGATGGGATTTTGGGAATATCGCATCATTGTTAAACCTTTCCCACCCTTCAGTTTTGCTGCTATTTGTCTTGTAGTCATAGTGGGAACTGAAAAGGCTCGTTCTCTTTGTGCAACAAGAGGAATTCCTAGGAAAGGTTGAATAGCGTTAGTGAATTTATTTTTTAATTTTGCGGGAATTCTCCGTTTTGGTAATTTTCTATTATTTTTTGTATATAGAGCATTAGTTCTCTCTAAAATGTCAACATATTCCTTAGCATCATTTTTAGTAAAAATGTGTGGGTCTGTTTTGAATAACAGTTCATACAGACCTGGAGTACCCTTGTAGGTAATACCTTGTATTTTTAAATCAGGTCCGATAAAGTCAATTGGAGAATCACCAATAGAGAATTTTTCTAGCTGCAAATCATGATAGACTCCAAGAGTATTATCAAATTGTCCTTCGGTGTCAGCAATACCTTCCCTTATGTACACTCTAGGTAAGGGATTTTCAAACTGTTCATAATATTGCTGGATACCTTGGTCGTTGGTCATTCGACCGAGGTCACGGATACTTTCATCCATAAATCTACTAATATTTTCATCACTACTGTACCCTAAAGTTTTATTTGGCTCAAACGCATCATCATCATCATCATCATTTGTATTAGAACTGAAAACATCCTCTTTGGGTGAATCGAAAGCAAGTGCATAATGGGAAGGATTTGGTTGATATTTTGAACTTGATAGGCGAGATTCTTTTTTTGGTGATATTGATGGTTCTTGTTTAATCAATTCTTGTTTCTCGATAGTTGATATTAGTTGTTTTAGCGGTTGAGTAATGGGCTCATAGGTTTGTTCCAGTCGTGATTGAGATTGGTTTATGTTTCGCTTCAAACTTTTATACTTTTTTCGAAGCGCCTGCCTAGCTTTGACCAGTCGTTGAGTTAGTTTAGGATTCATGCTGGATTTGAAATTAACTATATTATATACTTTTCTCCTTATATATGAATGTATCCATCAAATCCTTTCCTATAACGACCACCAGATGCTATTTCAGAATCTTTATCGATAGTGAGAAATCCAAACTTTTCCCCCCAACAGTATGAACAAATGTCTTTAAATTTTTGAAATGACATGTCAATATTAACATGATCATCATAGATGTGTCTTAAGTTGGTGAAATCTTGTTGAAAAATTATCAGGAGATTGGCATTATCTCGAATTAATTGTTTTGGTATAGCCGAATAAGTTTGACTTAAGTAAAAACAATCTGTAGATTTATGTCGACCAAAACAAAAGTAACTTTGAATGGGTTTTTGATCGCAGGAAGCCACTACATCATCAAATATAATAATTGAATTGGTCTTTATAGCATCTGGAGTAATTATATCATCAGAATTGTTAAATTCCTCATATCCAATCTCTTTCATGGGTTGAATTAAATTACGTAAATATGCATATTTTGGTTGATGTAAACTCTTGGAATAAACGTATAAATTTTCAAATCTCAAACCATTAGGATGATCTATTAAGGATAACATAGCATTAGTTTTACCACAACCACTGGGACCGATGATTAATGCTCGTTTAGAGTCTCCACCAAATAAATATCCATGTTTACCTGCAGTACGTTGTTGTTCACAGCTCAAATCATAATTTTCAACAGGTAAAGCTATAAAATGTTTTGCAATCTTCATCTTATATAGTCAACAACACTGAGAGTATTTATAGGGTGATCAGAGTATATATAGATAGAGAACTATGGATAAACATAAACAGTTACAATCACGTCGTCGTCGTCGTCATCACAAAGGTGGAGATTTAGTTTCGTTAATTAATAAACTACCATTTGAACTTCATTTACCTGGTGGATACGAATATTGTGGACCAAACACAAAACTAGAACAAAGACTACAACGAAATGATAAGGGAATTAATCTTTTAGATCAAGCTTGTAAAGAACACGATATAGCATACGCAAAAAATAATAATCTACAGGAAAGACATAAAGCAGATCAGATATTAGAGGATAAAGCCTGGAAACGAGTTAAATCCCAGGACGCTACATTAGGTGAAAAAGTAGCTTCATTGTTTGTTACTGCAGTCATGAAAGGAAAACGTAAACTTGGTATGGGTGTAGGAATTAAAAAAAGTCGTCGTGGTGGTAAGAAAAAACCTAAAAAACGTATAATTCAAACACCGACGAGAATAGGTGGATTTTTACCATTAATATTACCACTGTTGGGTGCATTAGGAGCTCTAGGAGGTGGAGCAGCTGGAATTGCAAAGGCAGTAAATGATGCAAAGTATAACAATCAACAATTAACTGAACAAAAACGGCATGATATGGCTATGGAATTGAAAGAGGGAAGAGGTTTGAAAAAAAAACATCAAAAAAAGCCAAGAAGACAACTAAGACATAAAGGAAAAGGTCTTTATCTAAGACCATACAAAGGAGAAGGAACAACAAAAAACTGAAATTGCCCCATCGTGGGCTTACCGATAAAGATCTGTGGAAATATGTTAAAATATTGAAAATACCTTTTTTTAGGGGAGTTTTTATGAGAGATAATTTACCAAAGAAAATTCATAAACATGAATGTGGTATTTTGAATATAGATACAGTTAGAGGAGATGGAACACATTGGACATCATACATAAAATCAGACAAGGAAATTATTTACTTTGATAGTTATGGAAATTTACCTCCACCAATGGAACTGATTAAGTATTTTCATAGTAACGGTCCAGTATATATAACATACAATTATGATAGACTACAGAACAATTCGTATAGTTGTGGTCATCACTCACTTCAATTCATACATAAATATTTCAATCATAATATTTGAACTTTTTTAGTTGAAATGTCATTTTCTGTTACACTTAGTGGTGCATCATCTATTCTTAATTATAATTTCAATCCTCCCATTTACTTGGATGATAAATATGACTATGAAGTTGGTTTAGTTAATTTCAATAGTTTCAATACAATACCAAATATTGATGAAACTAACAATAGATTTATTTTTGGAGGTCCTACTATATATGATACAATAATTATACCTAAAGGTGCTTATGAACTTAATGAAATAATTCAATATATTAAACAACACATGCTTATAGTAGCATCAGATTCAACAATTGACATAGTCCCAAATCTAAACACATCTCACGTATCGATTTCTAGTAATAAGACAATTTCATTCTTAACTGATGACTCAATTGGTAAAGTATTTGGATTTGAAAAAGTTTTGTTAACTCCCAATGAGATACACACCTCTACCAAACCTATAAATATTTTACAAGTTAATTCTATTGGAATAGATTGTGACATTGCTGTTGGATCATATCTCAATGGACATCCTGTTCACATTATCCATCAATTTTTTCCTACTGTTCCTAGTGGCTATAAAATAGTTGAATCTCCTCAAAATATCTTGTATTATCCTGTAAGTGTTAAAACAATTAACAACATAACAGTAAAAATTATTGATCAGAGTGGTAACGTTATAAATTTTCAAGACGAGGAGATTACTATTACTTTACATATTCGACAACAAAAATGGTCTTAAAATTTTCCCATCCTTATGCTGAAAAAAACTATAAAAGATTGATGAGTAAACCGTCTACAATTAGTTTGTGTGAGAGAATAGCCGTTATAACGCCTAAAAATAAACGTTTTTTAAAATCACTCGGTTTTAAATTATTAATATAAATGGATATATTACAAGTCACTGATGAGCCCTTCAATGACATGGCTGTGGAGGATTATGAATATCACACATACCAACCATATATTACTGGAAAGTTGAATTATAATGATGAGATTCGTATTGTAGTGCAAGATTTAGATTGTATAACATATCCGGCTGACAGTTATCTTGAGATTACGGGGAAAATTTTAACTGAAACCAACATAGTACCTACAAAATTGAAATTCATCAATAATGCAATAGCTTTTTTATTCCGTGAAATTCGATATGAACTGAACGGTGTTGTAGTTGATTCAGTGAGAGATATTGGCCTTGTTTCAACAATGAAAAATTATTTATCTTATAATTCAAATGAAAGTATTTTTCTAAATAATTCTGGATGGTTTCCTAAGGAAGATGTCAAGTTGTCAGACAAACATGGAAATTTTAACGTGTGTATACCCTTGAAATTATGGTCAGGATTCTTTGAAGATTTTAATAAAATAATCTTAAACATGAAACAAGAGCTAATATTGGTGAGATCTAGTGATGATAGAGACTCAGTCACACATACAGATGAAACGGAAAAACCTAAAATTGAATTAACTCACATCAGTTGGAGAATTCCTCACGTGAAACCAAACATAAAACATGAATTACATCTAAACAAAATTATTCAAAGTAACCAGGAACTACCGATAAAATTCAGATCTTGGCAATTGATTGAGTATCCCAGCTTACCGAAAACGTCTCGCCACACTTGGGCCGTAAAAACTAGTACAAAAGTAGAGACGCCTAGACACATTGTAATTGGATTTCAAAATAATGGTAGGGGTAACATAAAAGAAAATATGAGTCATTTTAAACATCTGAATTTGAAAAATATTAAGGTATTTCTCAATTCTGAGAAGTATCCATACAATGATTTACTTTTAGATTTTACAAACAATAGTTTTGCTACGTTATATAAAATGTTTGCTGATTTTCAAACTTCTTATTATAACCGTTCGAACAGTGAACCTATTTTCACACCTGACGAATTTAGAGATACAGCTCCCTTAATTCATATAGATTGCTCAAGGCAGAAGGAACTAATACAGTCTGGATCTGTAGTTCTTCGTATAGAATTTGAGTTAAATGCTCCCATTACGAGTGATATTTCTGCATATTGTTTGATCTTTCATGAAAAACAATTTTCCTATAATCCATTAACTAAAATTGTTAAGCAATACTGATGTAGAAAAAACATAGCGCGCATGATCAACATGCAATATAAAAGTAGGGTTACTACATATTCTTCATTAAATATGAATACCCATGAGTATCAAATTGCTCTTAGTCAGTTTCTTTTTAAATTAACACGTCTCAAACGTGACATAAAATATTATGAACAATATAAAGGTGCGGTAACTAAATTGCAACAATTACAAATATGAAAGTTGTTTTAGATGTTCAAGGTTTTAAGATCGAAAATAATAAATTTATCGTTAAAGAATTTGCAGCATACGATGGTCATCAAGTAAGTCACTATATTTTCAAATCACCATTTCCTCTACATATGTTACCTCCAGACTTACATAGACAAGCAACTTGGTTAATGAAAAATCATCATGGAATCGATTGGAATAGTGGTTATACACATTTACATAAATTCAAAAATATTGTAAAAGATATTACTGAAAATGCTGAGATGGTTTTCGTGAAAGGAAAAGAAAAGGCTAATTTCATTCAAAAATATTCCACCGCACCTGTATATGAATTAGATGAAGATCCACCATTAGCAGCCTCGACACCAAAATGTTTTTATCATAAGATTAATCCATCTATGTGCGCTTTAAGAAATGCTTATATATTATATGAACATTTTATAATGGATGAAAAATAAAAGAATATTATTTAATTAACTTGTTTTATTTACTACAAACCGTTGAGTAAAACTTATATTGTGTAAATACTCTTACCATTTTAAGTAAGGTATATATAACAATAATAATTAATAAAATCAATATTATATATGTTAAAATGTACAATTTATCAACTTTTTCGCTTATGTTTGTCTTGTCTATGGGAATATCATCTATAATCACATTCTGCCATTGGGTTTGATCACCTTCGGAATTATCATTAAATATTATTTTTAATTTGTAACTAAAATATGATAAATTCGTTTCTGGAATTTCAATATGGTATACAGAGAGGTGACCATTATTTGTTTTTGTTATACTTAACAAACTCCATGTTGTTCGATTACAGTCTTCTCTTGTATTCTTCATATCAAAACATATTGCAACATGTTTTGCATTATCTGGTACATTTGTGTACAGCATATTATTTGAGACGGCAACCAAAATAATAAAGTTTAAATTTAAGGAAGTCATTCTGTTCAGATTTATGTTACCTTCTTCTTCTTCTGAGGATGTTGTAAGACTGACGGTCTTATAATTATTTTCTTCTAATATTCTAATCTCGTTGTCGTGGAGGTAAAAAATATCCGCAATATATCTCTTTTTCATCTAATGGGTCTAATTCATGAAACCAATTACTATCTATGTATTCCGGAAATTTTCTAAGTGGTCTTGTTTGATAACATTCAGCTGTACACAAACCAATTATTAATTTTTGTTTACAACTCCAAATTTTTTCAAGTTTAAAAGTTTTACGTAACACTTTTCTACAAACTAAACAAACTAT
>CAJUYG010006457.1:0-12139 GCA_910591675.1 Galerucella calmariensis | reverse complement strand
GTACTTGCGCAAGCATTCGTCAGACGCTCGAGCCAGAACTGGAATATCTTCCAGGAGCCGGAGCTTGACGTGTCTGCAATCTGCACTCCGCTCCGTCATATTTTGACAGGATATTTATACATGTGGCAATAAAATGAGCATATGTGTCACATATTATTTTACAACTATTAATAAGGATAAGCACCTCCTTCCTTTTTCTGTTATCAATGTTTTAAATATTTCTTTATTTTGAACAAAAAGTGGCTCTTCTGGAGTAACACGAAATATAGAAAAGACTCTTTCTTTGTAGCGTATTCCTACGATTAGTTAATTGGTCAACTCAATATTCATTTACGACATAGAACGAATGTACAACAGGAAAAAAATATTTGGCGAGCTGGTATAGTTCATCTAAAGTCAGTGTGAAATTCAACTTTGAAAATTTAAAAGTTATGTCGGTACTTTTGGCGGTCGACATTTGACAAGCGTTCCTTCAAAAAGGTTTCACTTTACAGTTTCTATCGCATTAACTTGCGATTCAGAAAGGTTGAAATGCAAGTACAAGAAGATGAAAAAGTAAAATAGCTAATTTTCTATTTATTAAACAATAAAAAATTAAAAAACCACAGTATTGCTTTGTATCAAAGAAGTAAAATCCCTCTCTCGATTACAGAGTAAATAATAAACAAAAGTGCAAGGTTTGTAAGTAATTATGAATTAAATGAGAAGTGAAAGCTATTATTTAAAAATAATATAGGTAGTTGAAAAAAACCAAAAAAACGGTATCAATAAGAACAATAAAACTAAAAAAATTTGTCACAGAATAACATTTGCGTTGTTTACATTTATCGTTATGGTTATTTAAAAAAAAGCCGTTATTACTACTGTCAAAAAATTTGAACTGTTTGTAAATAGAATATCCGGTATATAATAATTTTTTAAACATACCTCGACACTACGGCATAAGTAGCTCCAATTGTAAGACCAAGACTCAACATACTCATCCATAGCAATTCCATTTTTTAACACAATACCACACTAGGGTAGGGAAAAAATCGCAAAAGATATTTCACAATGTAAGTAGTTGGTTGAACTGAAGTCAAAGGGCTTCAGGTATGTACTTTTTATATACACTTTAGGTATTTCCAAATCGAATCGGGTATCCACGACTTGTCGAGCGGTGATTCTAATTTATTTAAGAAAGCACGTGTATAACCCCCACCATTGATCTAACAAAACGCAGTGGATTGTTCGCCGTATTTTATATGAATTTTACCAAGTTTGTATAGAACACGGACGGCAAAAAGGTGCAGAGTCGGATTTAAACTTATTGTTAAATAATATACACATTAAATTGATTAAATTTAAACGAAGAAAATTATCACTTATGTCATAAAATATCCCTATACCATATTTTCTGAAGGGGTCGCTGTTAATCTTTTTTAACATCTATAAATTTTATAGAGATGCTTTATTTGACACATTTGCTTTGACCACGACACCTTTATATTCAGTAAACAATATATCACAAAAACCTATTGTTCACAGAAGAACGTGAAATGATTCTGGTACATAAAGAACTGTTAATGAAATTGACTTGGATTAATTAAGAAGAAAATATATCAAGTGTATGAAGAGCAGTCAGAACGCAAAGCACCTTCAAATAAATGCAGGTTCAAAATAGCTATTTGTATTACTAGGGAGGAAAGTGCCACTTTTCCTCCCGCAGGATGTAGTTTACTGTTTTAGTAAACATCCAAGGGAAGAAAAGGCACTTTACTCCCAAGTGATACATATGATTTTTCCTCCTATCCACCTTTTTTTTGAAAATTTACGACACAAATAGGTAACGAATATAAATATTGAATGTGCAGTTTTGAGCAGCACTTATATAAACACCATTGGAAGAAGATAGGGTTTGAACAGGAGCTTTAGTATTTGAAATATTCTCGCTTAGCACATTGTAATGGTGGTAACTTCTAGAAGTGCTTGGCTGATTTTGATCAAGTTCAGGTTCTACATTATTTCCCATAATTTGATCAGAAATTTTTCTTTTTTTTGTGGAAGATTGTTCTACATAACCTTCTGCGATATTGGTTGATTTCCAACCGCCATGCTGTATTAGACCTAAAATATCCGGAATTTTGACGTTTTAGAAATGCAATCAACTTTGGATATTTAATATCGACATTGTCCTTCTTTTGTATCATTGTGCGTAGCATTGAATATTTATACCAATGTGTTGAAGCTTTCAATGATTTTCCTTGTAGTGAAAAATATGCCAGTAAAACATTCTCTGAATATTTATGTATCTTGTTGTCTTCAGCCCATTGCTTATATTGTGCATATTGTTTTTCATACCTGTCTTTAGATTTTTGTGGTAGTAAGGTTAATGACGCTATGTTAGCTTGTTCCTCAATATTAGGTGATGTATTTGGAAATTCAAAATCACTTGAATCACTCTCCATTTTTCAAAAAAAGTTTAATGAATGCCACAGCCACAGCATACTATGCTTTTCTTATTCTGAACTTTCTCTTTTCAGTCATTTTCCATATAGAAAACCCCTCACCCCCGCATTTGATCGCTTTGGAACGTACATAAGACTTAATGCAAGCCTAAACCCATATTTCCCGAGATATAGGTTCCATTCGTGTGATATCCATTTGATCTTCTTCCTCTACTTTATCATCATCAGAGGCTCTATTTTCTGAGCTTAACTTGTAAAAATTGTGACCGTGGCTTTGACAGTCAGTTAGGACAGTCAGGGATCAAATAGTATTCATTTACCACTTTTTTCTCACTCACCACACAATAGAATAACGCAACAGTAGGTACAGTCAACCAGTCCAGCGTTTTTTTTCTTACACAAAACGATACAATATACACAATACACAGCTCTCGACTCGCGGCGTTTCAAACGTTAGGTATATCATATGCAATGTGACGCCCCGTTTTCGTTCAATCCAATTTCTTTAATTAATTTGAGGGTTTAAACGTTGGCGGAAAAATCTAAAATTTTGGGAATTTTTTAACAGTATTAAAGGTTTTTAAATTTAATAAAGCAAAGTTACATTTGGACAATTGGAAAAACTGTATAGAAAATGTTATTTCGATGATGAATTCATATTCTCTATATGGGATGCTTGACAGCGTGATGCCTTTGTGATTCCCATAATTTAAATTGTCTTTTTTTTAATCGGCACTTATTGTCACTAGGTATTTGAGTTTTGTTCCATATGTAGCTAAAAACCATATACTCTTGTTAAGTGTGCTTATTAAACATTCCATTTTATGTAAATTCTGATTCATCACACCATATTAAAATCTATGTCCTTGGCTTCTAGCTTCTCTAAGTTGTAGTGCTCTGCTCTATTCTTGTATGTTCTTTGGTAATATTCATCAATCCAGTTCTTTGAACGCATAAGGTGCTTTGCTTTTATTTTTCTATTTTTATAAAACTTTTTGGTACTAACTTTATTGATAAACACTGTCAATAAATACCAAAATTACAATTGCACCTACGAGTACTACCCTGGTAATCTAAAACGCCAATCGATTGCATACTTTCTTTCACCAACGTATCGGTCACTAAATTCAACCGGTAATCCCTTTGTAGAATGTTAGAAAAACATAATGAGAAAAGTAATAACAGTATAATTAACAGGATAATTTAGTTTGGAAATATCCATTGTCGTTTACTAGAAATTTTGAAACGTCATCAATGTTATGCAATATTGTGAAACATTCAAAGTAATAAATAAACGAAATTCCAATGTGCATGAAACTTAACAGTTATTTATGCAATAAGTGCAAAAAGTAAGTGTTTATTGCACGCGATGTGAAATAAACAAGTTAACTTCAATAAACACTTTTTGTACAAGTTGCATTCAATATTTTTGCTACGTTCATTTAAAAACCAAAAAATATCTTATTAAAAACCAGTAAACACAACCTAAACTAAAACTAAATCGCACGCACAGGCGCACATCAGAGATAATATACAATGCACATATGGTTGAAATAATACCCTTCTTGGTGTGCGTCATCGATTGTGACGTATATCCGGGTTTTCGGCATGTCGTTTATTTTATTTGCTATTTTGACATATAGCTAACCTAAAATTAGATAAATAAAATCATCAGGATCGTATTCAGCCAAATTCGAAAAGGCTATGAAATCAATAATTACCAGCATCTTTTTCCAACTGAAAATATTTCAGAACTTTCAAAATGTTGATATTTTTTCGTGTATCCAGGCATATGTTTGTATTATTTAGATAAATATAACAATAAGATTAATATTCACTTCAAATAAATAATAATTGACCGTAAGCAACAAAGTACACACCTGACAAGAACTGTCAGTGTGACAGTAGAAAAAAACGTAAGACACATTGCCGCTACGAAAGTAACGCCGTCATAGTATTTTGAGCTACCGAGAAGGGTATTATTTCAACCATAACCACATAACCACAGTTTAAACTGTGACAGAGGGTTTCTTAGAGTGGTTCTGAATCCAGCTGTTCAGCAAAATACTTATTGAAGTAAATTTATAAAAATTTTTTGTTGGTTGACTATGTAGATCGGAGAATACATTAAATCCCTATGTTCCACTTCTTATTGCATGTATGTTATATGTTATATGTTTTTAATATAAATAATGGTACGGAGCCCATAGTGCGCAAATCCGACTCGCATTTGGCCGGTTTTATTTATTTTGCTATCAAGTCGGATCCAAGTTTTTAGATGAATTCTGACCTTAGCGCTATCTACGTAACTTGGAATCGTCTGTAATTTTCAGAAATTCTGTGAATTTACTACTACATGTTTTATCAAGACTGACCAGCTATTTATCCTGGACGGCTATATTAGGTCACGTGATCTGAATCGCCTAATTTTATCTGGACGAATTCAAGATATTTTCAAATTTAAGGATATGCGAGCCGCACTTTATAGAATATACTTAAATACATTGCCTAACCAATATATACGCAGGTAGAATTTAACTACTCAATATTTCACTGCTTTGGTCCGATCTATTCAAATCTGCTACCTTTGTTAATATTTCTTCTATTAATGTAGTTCGTGTGAACTGTAAAATAACTTATGCATATGTGAATTATTATTATTACCTCGACCCTTATTAAACTTAACCTTATACTTGCGTTTAAGGTCAATTTTAACTGACATTAGGTAATTTTTAACAATGTTACCTACCGTAGATATTTTTAAATAGCTTCCGGACTTAAAAAATTATTTATAGATATAACCGATTAAGGTCAAATAGAACATAAATCATAAAAAGGACATTTTCACGATACCTTTCTATTATTTATATCACAACTGGACTATGTTGCCAAGCACTTGTGATGGTATGAGTATCTAGTGAATGTCAAATAAAGTTTATCAAATATTCTCCTTTTTGTTTGATTATAGGTTAGTTTTAGAATTGTATAGCAATGGTTTTAGATATTGTTTGCAAATAAACTTTGATGTCGCTTCACGGCTAGCGAAATATTATTCCCAGTTACAACATTCAAGTGCTGCTGCTTCACGTTAAAAAATATGTACCTACCTACATACATAATGTTAAGATATAATTTCTAACTTACATTTCTTTCAGAAGTTAAAGGTAACAACAATCTCCCATCGGATATTGAAAATGTAGCTTCCAGTGCTATTTTAAATATTTAATTCTGGTACCTATTGATATTTTTCTTGATTCTTATTGTTACGAACTCACTGATTCTGAAGCCGGTCGACCTTTCAATAAAGGTTCTTTCGCAGGTAATATCGAGACTGTTCTCGAACAGCATAGAAGGCGGTGAATTCAAGAAAGTTCTAGATATTCGAGGAACTATATATACGCGGGTTGTTCAGTATACAGTGAATCGGTAAACAGTTTCAGTATACAGTGAGTGAACAGAAAGTGAATATAAATAGTGTTGAAGATAAATTAGGACAATTATCATATCGAGTGGAGATAAATTAATAGACATTAAGTAGTGTGTATATAAATCAAGTTTATTATAGTGTGTAAGTGTTTCTTTAATAAATCAATAGTAATTATCCATAGTGAGCGTATAATTTCATCCCACACGTTAAAAACAGTTCAAATAAATAAGAAAAACATTACAGTACATATTTTTTAATAACATGCGGCCTATAAATTTCAATATTTATTAAGCTTAAAGCAGCAAAACATAGTGATCGACAGTGGATTGACAGCAGCAGAAGAATGACATAATACAAAGGAACGGCTCTGTATCACCACTTTGTCACGAGGAAAACGGTTTTTATAATGGATGAGCTAAAAGTGATGTAATCGTTAAAAAATTTTGTTTTGTACATTCAACGAGATAAACTTGGTGATAAATGGACAAAAAACAATCTAATTGAAATAATTTAGAGGATGATAGTAACCATGCTTGCGTCGATAACTAATTTTGCAAATTGTATAAATTGGTTTTGATTTTTAACGCCTATAAATATAGATTGATAAAAAAACATTTTTATGTTAAATTAATTCATCATTGTTTATTGAACTTAAGATGGTAAACTGAATTTTTATTCCCAATTGGCAAAGCTGATTCGGTGTAGACGCGCCAATTGGCACGTGCCAATAAGCCAGCCGTGTGCCAATGAAAATCGCTGAAGTGTCGATCTTCTTTAAAGGAAGCCAATGAGAATAGATTGAGATGGCTTTAGTTGGTATTCAGACTGTCTACCAGTTAGCACGTCTGTTCAAAGGGAGTGGAAGAACGAGGAAGTTATTAATTCGATAAATCTATACCGGGATCATCCTGTTTTTTGAACATTGTGCGACTAAACTGAATTAATGCCAAAACATATTTAGACGTTTATACAGTCACTGGTTTTTGTCGATTGGGATTGCCAACGGTAAATCGCTGCATAGTGTCCCAACTAGCAAAACGGAATTCTAAGAGGACTGAACTGTTGTATAACAGTCGAATAGCGTTGTTTTTTAAAGAAAGTTGTTGTATTAAATGATTCTATAGTGACTTTTACAATATATGCTACAACGCATTATACGATCATTTCTTTTAAAATGATATAATACCTTATAAGCAAGCTTATACAATATCAAAATATCATTTTATAAGACTTTTATACCTATTGTATAAGAGTTCTATAATATACTATATAACTAACAGATACAACATTATAATATAGTTACTTAAGCTTGTCTTATTAAAGCTGTATAATGTTGTATAATAATTATTTTATAGCATTCAATTGCGTTGCATTATAAAGCACTTTTATACGTGAACTTTGGATACTATAATATCTTATTTTGTTGGGTGACACATACAGTTAAAGTATAGAACAACCGAATCATAACCGAATGTTACCATGATGCAGAAATCTGTTCAGCCTTCTTAAACACTCTGAAGCATGGTTGTCACGTTGACCTAAAAGTTTTATGGGTGATAGAGAATTTTAACCTATTTATTTTATGAGAACCGCCATTCTAGCCAAAGCTATAATAGTCAGTTTCACTCTAATGAAAAATAGATTTGACATTCCTCATATGGCGAATTTGCATTCAAAATTCAAATGTGTCAAATCGCCTTTTAGTAAGTAAGTAAAGTTGACTATAGTACTCTCTCTCATTGACACATTGAAATAAGTTTCTCGTAGAATCTGAAAAGAGCCAGAAATTCCGATATATGATATGAATGTGATTATATTGACAGTGAGTTATACCTTCACAATATACCTAATTATTTCTATCAAATCATGCGAGCGTGCGTTTTTTTTCAATACGTGTGCTTTTTTCACTTATAATCACACGAGAAGTGTTGAAGTAAACTTTGACATCAATGAAAATTTTGTTGTCTTGCAATTTACCGAGAAAAACTGCCTCGGACTGCTACGGACAATCCTGAGTTGAATTGCCTATATAATGGCAACAAAATTCGGATTATAAATGTCAAGTTTACTTCAACTAAAAAAAAGAGTAGTTTGGTCGGACAATTTACGGCCGTATTCGCCGTATACTTTTGATCTGAGCTTAAGTTAAGCTCGCTTTAAAAGCAAACAATTTCGTATTGTTAAGCGAGCTTAAGTTTTAAGCTCAGCTAAAAGTATACGGCGAATATGACCGTTTATGAATCGCGATATTTCCACAAATAAGATACTTTTCTGGCAACGCAAGTTTGAGAAAAATTGAAATACTGTCATCAAAAATGTGTTTACAATGCTGGTTGTAATGCTTTCAAAAGTTCCGTTTTGTCTCTAGAAAAGTTAGGGCAAACTTTTTTCGCTGTCATAATGACAAAACACCGCGACATATGGCATTTTTAGTGCATGGATTAAATTTTCCTTCAAATAACAATGTCGTGGTGATATGAGCTACTTTCCAAATTAAAAAACGTGCTTTATAACGTCTCCATACGTGATCGTAGGAAAAATTCTTACATTAAATTACCATATTATGAGATTTGGCAACCTCTACTTTTCGCGAATCTAAATATGACTATTACTTGTCAGGTTAGTTGTATAGTGCCTATATAATCGTCGTTATAAAACAGTTATCGTATACCATTCCATTTTACAATAAAATATTGTTTAAGGCATTTCTTTGGGATAAAATTGTTGTATTATAAATCGCCATGTTTAAATAAGCAATTCTTGTACCGCTATCGCGCCATTATGATCAATTGAGTTGGAAACATGAAACTATATTGAAAAATGTGACTATCACTATTTAGATAATTATATTGTGAAAGAATATCCATATGAAGTGATAAACTATTGAAATCATAAAATAAAAAGTATTTTATGATTTTATATTTTATAATTTTTTTTAGGTATCTACTTGAAACTTAACCAGAATTGAAGCGCTTCATTTTCTTGCCAAATATATACCTATAATCTATCAGTAAAATTTGCGGCCCATTAAAATTTGTGCTATTAAACTATCCAAATGAAATTATTATTTTACTATCGATGTCCGCCCAAGCGGACCAAGTCGTTTTGATAAGTCTCCATTTCTACAAATGAAATGTAGGATGCACGTTCAAATTGAAATATAATTTGGCTAGGATATTCTTCACTAAAAAATGAAATGCTTTTATAAACTGCTATAAGACAAAATGTTTCCATTGTGCTCGAAATAACAGCATTATAAAAAAATATAATGCATTATACAACCATTTTGTAAGACCTTCATAGTGCCGCTTCAATCCCATTTTATAGATGTGACTACATGACATACTATACAATCATTAAATGATTATAAAACAGTCGATTAAGAGTTGTATAAACTTTTAATAGAACTGTTATACAACCAAACAGTTTTATAAAAATGGGCCCTTTGTATAAGGATCGTATAATTGTTTTGTAGACCGTTATAAGAATTTCAGTATCCTATAAGATCTATCTTGTAGCTGTTTATACAACCCTTTTAGAATTTAAATTGCTACTTGGGTGTGGATAGTCCAGGGCATTTAGAACAAAATAACCCGAATAAAGGAAATTTTGGAGCACAACAGATATCGAGATGGTGCACCCTTGGGTAATTCTAATGCCCGAGTAACGATTTCCGAGCGATTTTTCGAGTTTCCAATCGTTCCCATAATGGTGCAAGTGATGTTGCAATTAGAAAATGCATTTTCCGGCCCAGAAGGCGTTTTTCGAAAAAGTGCTAACCCACATTTTTCCCAGTCTTTTCTGGTATCTTCCTGAACACAATGCAAAAAACCGCATCTCGATATCTGTTGTGCTCCAAAATGTCCTCTATGTTTTCTAAATGCCCTGGACTAGGACGCACTTTTATAATAGTATTAAATATATTATCTTCGAAATCTATTGGTAATACGCTTTATAAATGCAAAAGTTTTACAGGAAGCTGTAATTAAATATGTTTAAAATATCCATGTAACCCTCATAAAATAAATTTCAAATTAATAATTTTATAATTTTTTATAATTTATTAGCAACAAAGTATAAAAATTAGAACAGTAATCTTAATTATTAGTCCAAAGTACATAAGATGAATAATTTATAAATATTAGTAGCACACATAGTTGAAATTATTGAGGTCACCTTTTTAAAAACTATACAAACCTTTGTTGACCTTCGGGTTATCTTTTTTTCGATATTGAATATTACTATAGGTCAAGATGATGGCGGATGCACTGGTTGCGGAAGGGGCGGCAGCTCCTTTCTGCGGCCCGGGCCCGACCCTGGGCCTAAGAAAACAAAAAATACGCAAGGAGACGAAGAAGTGGCTGAGGAATCAGCACCTCGCTCATTGGAATGCTCTGCAGGGAGCTAGACAATCCAAACTTCTACTGAAGGGATGGACTGATGGACACGCCAGGGCAGCTACTGAACTACCAAGGAGTAGGCTAAGGAAAATAGCAGGACTCCTAACAGGGCACTGCTGTATGAGGAAACACCTCCACAACTTAGGACTAGAGGAAACCCTATGTAGGGGTTGCGGCATGACTGACGTCAGTCCATGTTCTCTTAGAGTGTCCACACTGGGCTGTACTACGCAGGCGAATGTTCGGAGTCCCTGTTATGGCCCCTGGAGACACAAGCAGACATCCATTGAAAAAGGTTGAGGCCTTTATTGAAGGGCTTGGCTTCATGGATGTCTAGGTAGCAGGAATGGCACAATGGGCCCGCCTTGGCTTGAGTTGTCCAGGACAAGGCTCGCCTGCACATTTAGTAGTAGTAGTAGTAGTAGTATAGGTCAAGATATTTAACGAGTTGTTATATTACATCAATGCACTGGTGCCTTAAGTGTACTTTAAGACCATTGCAAGTCAGGTAAGTACTATAAACCTATACACTGACGACGGCTCAAAAACTGAACGAGGTATAGTCCAATTCTTTAAACATAAAATGGACTATGAGCCAATAGGCAAAGTAGTTAAGCCTTGACTGAACGGCATCTACATTGCTGCAAAACAGATTTTCGGTTGAAACATCTCGGGAAAAAATGTCTATACAGGTAGGTAGCAGACAAGCAGTACTAGCCCTGAAAAGACCACGTATATCATATTGGGGTCAGTACCTACTTAAATATCACTATGCCTTGGTTAAGATGACGAACAAAAATGTTGGGGACCAAAGGCCATGGTAAATCTGAAAGTAACCAAGCGGCTGATTCTGTGCTCGCTGACGTCTAATTTTTTGCACAAAGCCTCAAAATTATATGCTCTTCCTAATGGTAAAATGAAAAAAATGTAAATGAGCCCATTACTGTACCATTCTGACAGAGCAGCAGCAAAAGTATTCTTGACGATGATACGGCGAAGCCTATGTTTTACAATAGGGATTCTGACCGAGCATTGTCAACTAAACAAACATCTTCGTAAAGTAATAGTATCCTTATTCTTATATCAAGGCTCTGAATAGGAAGATGAGACGGTGGAGCATATCCTCTTTTTGCTCGGCTATATCATTTATTCTTAATTCTGTGTTAAGCGAGTATTGGCAACACCAGCCATGCAGAGAGACATTATTAACTATGTTTTTGTATAGGCTGGTTGGAGTGCTGTGAGGGAGTTCCAGGTAGATGCACAAGAGAGTCTAATGAAGCCTAGGTGATGTTGCCCCAAAACTCCCAACAATCAGATCAAATGGTCAGGGTAGTTTGGGTACAAAGGCACGAGGGTCATAAGGGCAATGAAAGGGCGAATGAAATTTCCATTCAAAACATTAATTGGAGTCGCAAAAACGACAGTAAATATGGCCACAAAATAGTGGGGGTGGTGTAACGTTATATTTGACCACTATCATTGGAATATTTAAATATCTACCGGACGGCGAGTAGCCAGTCCTTTTTCCTTATCAACATGTAATTCTCGTCGAAAACCTGTAGCACCGATCATCGCTGAAAGGCAAAATTTTTACATTTAATGTGCGACGAATAATCTCCGTTGGTGAGGTTCAGTATACACTGATATTGGTCAAATATTTCAATTCTTCTTTCTTATAGAGAGATAGAAATTAAGAACACACTGCTAATATGTAAATTCTTTCTCGAAGCGGAGCATGTGAACAGGAGAGGAATATACAACGTATGTCGAATAGTTCAACAATTTAATAGCGAGTAGTGAGAATAAGCTTTCTTCCTCCTGTGAACCATGAAGCAGTCCAGCTGAGTTTTTAAAATTTATCT
>CAJUYG010006456.1:0-12140 GCA_910591675.1 Galerucella calmariensis | reverse complement strand
AAGATTTGTGAGAACTCCGAAAACGACTGAAAAATGCAAATAAATAAATAAACTTTTTATTGAAACGCCACAAAGATACTGAAAAAAAATTTCCAGGAACATTCAGGACTTCCCCAGACCCCATTTGAAAAAACAAGGGATAATAAACCATTTAAAATAAATAAAATGTCAATGATTTAATGGAAGAGGCCAAAATATTGGGGAAAAATAACATTGGCCACTTTTTGCAATGTCCTCGACGGGCGAGAACGGGGTTTAAGGTACACATATTGATACCTACGTATAATCCCATTACAATGAACTTTAAATCATCGAAAAATATTAATTTTTGACCGAATTATGGAAGAATTTGTCCGCCGGTTTACAAGTTAATTTTATAGACGGTAGCATTTATAGAGGTAGTGCAGCCGCTTAAGCGAGGGGACGTTTGGATGCGATTATCTCGAAAAACTATTGCATTTTGGAAAAAAATGATGGGGACCATTTTTGTAGATAATTTAACGACCTTCACTTTTTACCTGAACAAAAATTTTCCAAATTGCATATTTCGGGAGATAATGGCGGGAAGCCGTTTTTTGGGGGCTTAGGGGCCATTTTGGGCCCTTAGCTAAGGGGCAATCTTGGAGAACTTTTTCTCCCTTTGAAGTACCTGTCAAGACTTACAAATCAAGCCAAAAAAAAATATTGGACAAATATATTGATAGGTTTGCCTATTTCCAGGTCTTCAGTTATTGGACTAATTGTGTTACCTACTAATAAGTGAGTTGTAAAATCCATAGACCAATAATAGAATTAACAAAAACCGTTATTTAATTTTCATTATATATAAGTTTTTATTCTACAATAAATAAAATACATACAAAAAATTTGTTTTAGTTGTAATACATTCCTTTTCTGCATTACTAACTTTATTAGTAGTTTTGCATTCTAAGATATGCTTAATTTTTTCAATTTCTTGAATCAATTTCATTTCTTCTTCTCGAGAAAAATTTGAAGAGCGAACTTTCTTATCATTTTTTAAAATTTCCATTTTTTTCCAAATAAATCGCTTTCGCAAATAATACAAACGCCACAACTTATAACAAAACTTAACCTCATTTATTTAGACAGGAACGGAAAAACGAGCCAAATATGACAGATCTTTCCATTTCATGTCAAAATCCATGAATTCCAGGTTAACCAACACGTTAAAAACTACTCAAAAGATACTTTATGGAAAGGACACTTTAATATTCATCATGGCACCAAACGACGGCAACAACTACTTTAAAGGGGACTTTAGTGTAAAGTCTCCTTTCGGTAAAGTGGACTTTAGTTATTTATTATGAAATCGGCCGTAAATAAAACTATCAATAGAAAAGAAACTTATTATATCATCTAAGGACTTATTTAACTTCTAATAAAAAATGTTTCAACTATCAAAAATGTATCAAATAAATACGAAAGATTAACATTTTGACAAATGGAATCACAGAGCACTTATAGTAAAACTCACTTTCAGCCTAAAGCAAACTCAGCACGTCAAAAATTTAGCAGCAAATACAATTAATTAGCTATGTTTCATATTAAAATCAGTAGATCAGAAACTTTTAGCAAATCCTTTAAAACCTTAGAAATTTATCAATAAATATGAATGAAAATTTAACATTTTGACGTAAGAAAGCACAGCACATTACATATTCAGCAAAATTTATGAAGAAAACTCACTTTTCATTAAAAAATCCTAATAAATCAAAAATTTTTATCAGTAAATTAGCTATTTTTAGGCTAAAAAATTAATAAGAAGTCAAAAGATCAGAAACTTAGTAAATCAGGAGTGAATCTGAAAAAAGTTCAGCACATGTAAAATGTATGAAGACACCTATAGAAAACTTACTTTTCTACTAAAAAAGCCAAGCTCACTTAGTCAATCGACGAGAAACAGAAATAACAATAAAAATGAAAAAAATGAGCATTTCCGTAAAATATTAAATATTTAAAGAAAACCTTTCATTAAAAAACCATGAGCAAGTTTAGCACATCGAAAATTATGTCGTAAATTGTTTTTTTGTCTAAAAAGAACTTACGTCACTTTTTATTGAAAAAATAGCACATTTTCTTAGCACGTCGGAAATTCATCAGTAAATATAAAAAATGATCTTATATCAAAATTATCACTAGAACTTAGCACATAAAACATTCCGCAGTCAATATCAAGCACGAACTTAATTCTCATCTAAAATAACAATAGTTATTTATGTACTAAGAGCTAAAAGTGATACATTATTGCTTGAGAGTATAATGGTTACCGCGCGACGCGAAGCGAAGCGAGTGTAATTACTCGAAAGCAATAATGTCACGTTTTTACTCGTAAAACATACAACATTTTTTCTGCAATTGTAACTATTAAAAACAAATATAAAGTAGAATTCATAAAAACTTTTAAAATCTGTCAGTTTAAATATGTCAATTCAAATATTTTTCAAACTTTTATATCTGTCACTGTCAATACAATTGTGTTTGTAGTATCGGTTGTTATGGGCAACGAGCGTTTTGCAATTTTTTACGCTCAGTAACTCTCCTCAAGAAATGTCAACTTTTCGTTGTCAATGGCAAGCGAAAAAGCCTACTTTTCAATGTGATTGTAGAAAAATGGTTTTATCGATATAGGACAGTAGCCCATACTACATGTAGGCTCTTAGGGTACTACTTTATAATAAAAAATTTTTTCATACAATTCCAAACGATACTAAGGGTTGATAAGCGAGGGTTAACCAATGTATTCTTTTTTTCTCTTATTCTTTTGGGAATCAAACCACAATAATGTTTTTTATTTTTTATTTCGACGTTTCGGTAGCGTTCCAGCTACCGTTGTCAATATTAACTAGTAATAAAATTAATAAAATAATTTTTGGTCCCTATCTGACACAACGAAAAAATATGACAACTAGACAATCAATAATATTTTGAAGTTTAAGACTACAAAACTTTGTTGTCAAATTTTATTAAGGTCCATTCATAGAAGATCACACCTCTGGTGAAATGTGAAATAAAATATTTTATTTTATGACATTCTAACGATACGATAGTCTACTAGAAATAGAATCCAGTGAAGTGCACGTTCCAGGAACGGTTTTTATTGGGATAGCGCTTTTTTTAGCTTATTTTGGAAATGTTGTTAATAAAACGCGTTTGTTGTTACTTTTTTGTGTATGATCATTTTTGTTTTCAAAACATGTATAACTCAGTTTGGTGATTTTGTGTATTGAAGTGTGTATCGATTAACAACTATTCCAATGATAAATCATAAGAAAACCTGGATAAAAACTTATGATGCTATCCTGATAACGCAGGTATAATTGATTATTGGAAATTTCTCTTTTCAACATTGGTAACCAAATTTGACTACATTCGGCTGAAATACTAGCTACACATTTATCTGCATTTAGTTGTATTAAAGCACTTTCTTTGATTTTTCGTCTTTTATTATTGGACTCTTTCAATATTATTTTTGTCGAATCCCATTAAATTTTATGCCCCTCTTCCCAAGCATGTTTACAAATACCTGACTTAAAGAACTCCCTATCTTTGATGTATTTTTTATGTTCACTTATTCGGACTTTCAATGGTCTAGATTCTAGATGTTTCACCTAAATAGAATTTGTCGCATTCACAAGATATCTGATATATGCAATTTTTTGAAGATTGTTCTTCATTTTTTGGTTTCGTTTTTGTTAAGATACATCTCAAAGTATTGTTAGATTTAAAACTGGTTTGAATATTAAATTGATTACCAATTTTCTTAATTCTTTCTGACAAACCCCTAACATACGGTATTGTCAAGTTTTTAAAAATTATGTTAGCTGAATTATTAATATTATTGTGGTTTGATTCCCAAAAGAATAAGAGAAAAAAGAATAAGTAATGCCACAAGGAACTTACAGAAGATATTTAACCAATGTATGCCGAAGATTTTGGTATCTTAGTAGATGTTAAAAACATTAGTGGCATACTAAGCCAAGCAATAGGTAAAATTTGTGACAAAAATCATAGTAGAAAACGGATAATGCCATCATATCAAAGACATTGCGTAGTATCATTTTGATATTTTTTGGACACGCAAATGTCGTTCAGTCATTTGTCATAAACATTTAAAACGAAAAAAACCTTTTTTTTTTGTTTTTTTTGCATATAGCGTAAATCGTACGGAAGCAATTTAGTGATAAATTGTGGATAATTAAAATACGAACAAAATGAGCAAGTCAATCGGATAAATAGAGACCGAGAAAATCAGGAAAAACCGGAAAATTAGTCATTTTTTGGAAAATTTATATCTTCGTCATTTTTCATTAGCAAGAGCTGAAACATGGTACAAAAGAAGTTCTTCGTATGCCCTTTATCTGCGCGAAGAACTTCTTTTGTACCAAGTTTCATCTCTTGCTAATGAAAAATGACGAAGATATGAATTTTCAAAAAAATGACTAATTTTCCGGTTTTTCCTGATTTTCTCGGTCCCTAATTATCCGATTGACTTGCTCATTTTGTTAGTATTTTAATTATCTACAATTTATCCATACATACCATTGAGATTACTTCAGTACGATTTACGCTATATGAAAAAAATATAAAAAGAAGGTTTTTTTCGTTTTAAATTTTTATAACAAATGACTGAACAACATTTGCGTGTCCAAAACATATCAAAATGATACTACGCAATGTCTTTGATATGATTGCATCATTTTCTACTAGGATTTTTGTCAGAAATATTCAACTATTGCTTGGCGTAATAGGACAGTTAGTAGCTCATGATACATGAAGGCTCTTATGGTATAGTGGAAGTAATATTTTTAATGCAGCTATCTAATCGTATATCCCCTTTAAGTTATATTGCGGACTATGACGGTATCGTATCGAATTACAGTCGAACAAAAAGCCGACAACTTTAAGTTCGCACAAGTATACCTACTACTACCACTGGGCAGACTAGGCAACCGCCTAGGGCCGCAAGGCAAGACCATATTTGTAGATCGTATTTTGAGGAACAACTTTTCAAAACATATTTTAATTTAGTCAATAGTTAAGGTTTTACAGTGCAATTAGTGCAAATCATTAATATAATATAATTTTTTTTCTCTAATTTCTGTACATTTTCTCTTATAACAAAAGCTGTAGTTTTTAATCAATGGCTGTAGATAATATAATTTGCAATAAAAAATTTCTCTAAATTTTTCTTATGAGACCAATAGTTTACGAGATAAACCGTAAGAACCCCTCTAAATTCAAAAGAATGACTTTTTCACTTCTAAGAGTAAGAGTTGTTGACAAACTTGTGATTTTAAAACATCCATGAAATAATTATTTCAAAGAAAGTCAACCACACGCATTTTAGTTTTGAAAGTGTCACTTTCCCGCAATAGTGCGGGAAAGTAAAATTTTGCAAATTTTGACCTTATTTAGATACTTTTTTACCTCGGAAGTTATAACTATTGCTACATTAACAGGTAAATAAATATTTACGGAATATATTAAATAAAACTCTTTCATCTACAAATGATCTAAAACCGTTACCCCCTTGCCGTCACCGTCATCGTCATCTTTATGCGACCTGCCACCGATGCCATCCTCATCGACGTCATCTACTTACCAGTTACACCAAATAACTTCACTGGACTGGTCATTTTAAGTAATTTATAGAATGCAACAAATTGTGTTCTTGATAATATTATTTATAATAATTAGTAGTTTTTAGTTAAAGTTTTAAATATGCATGTGTGTTGAAATAAAATAATTTTTGAAAAATGGGTTGGTATACTTTTTTGTATATACGGTCGTAGAAAAAATAATGTTCCTAACTCATGCGTAAAGTGTCTTTACCGCCCTTGACCGCTTGCCCGAACTCCGCTCCGCGTCGTTCGGGTCAACTGCAGTCGCGTGCGGGAAAGTATCACTTAGGAAAATAACTATTTCCTGTTGGTTTTTGAGGTTTAATTTGTTTCAAAACAGCCCTTAAAAAACCTAAAAACTTGCCATTTTCGGATAAATTTTAAAAAATACATCCCGGTTGTAGGGGCCGCTCGAGAAGCCTTGCCTAGGGCCTCCATTGTCTTGAATCCGCCACTGCCTGTATCGTTGATTAGCAAGTTTGGGTCTTGGGCAATAGCCTTATTCTACTTGCTTTTCACGTTAATCTAGATGGTGAAAACGGATTCCATACAAAAAAATTAAGTCTACATGACCATGGGCTACCGGTCTAATATAGTTGAAAGCTCGAAATTCTAATTATCATATTAATAAGGCAAGACGAACAAACCAAGGAGTTCCACTACTACTACATTAAAAAAAATGTCAACGAAAAACTTTTCTCTTTTAAGAATTGAATTCAATAAATATTTTACCTCGTTGGTAACGTGAAATTCATCGAATCCTTCATAGTCTCCTTCGATGCGTTCCAATTCGTTGATTTGATCGAAGATGGTTTGGAATCTCATCTTTTTGAAAATGGAAATAAATAAATAAAAAATAAAAACTGGTAGGTACGTACAAGAAAACCGCCTCGACAAAAACGCGACACTCGACAACTACCAAACGACTGACTGAACCAATATCAAAATTGAACTTGAACTGAATGTGTTAAGTGAAGGCAGTCACTTTAGTATCGGCACAAGTTAACTTTAATTAGAAAGATAAATTACGTTCTTGTCAGTTTGTCTTCCCCTGACCCCGCTCGGTAAATAAAAGGACCAGCACCGAATCGGCCCAATGCGCTATTAACACTAAAATTTGATATGGTAAGTTGTTACTTATATTTTGTTTTCGTCGATTTTATTGGTGTGCTTTATATATACAAAGCATTTCAATCCCCACATAATAGAGTACACGCATATTTCATATTTTGCTTGGATATTAATTTATAATAGTAAATATGATATCAAAAATTAATAATAATAGGAAATAAATCAGTTTCCCAAATTTTAAAATAAAATTCAAATTTCAATGCACTTTCCGGCCACAATCCGAGGATTTCCGAACGCTACTGATGATACGTGTGATGTCATATCTCTTGTGTTTACTTATGTCAATATGGCCGGTATCGCATTAGGTTCTGTGTAGTTGTGTGTTTATATTGTATTTTAATCAACTATTAATTGCTTCATCGACGTAAAAATATCATTTATATGTTTGTTTGAGACCATTACGTGTTTGTGTGTGCTTTTTATTATTTCTAAAAGTCAACGTAAAGTGGAAAGTAGACATAAATATTCGATATTTCCGAGGATATTTTAAAACTTTTGGAAGAATATATTTTATTTACTAGTTCTGTGCTCAGTGACGATTCTTTCATATTTTGTTAGTAAAGATATGGCTAGCGAAGGTTTTGTAAAAGCACAAACTGATAACTTGCCCAAAGTAGACTCATTTATGCTGCTTGAATTTATGGAGTCAAACAGCTGCTTTAATGCAGAGGAAATAAGAGGAGTTAAATCATTATCGTAAGTACGACTTAAACTATGTTTTACTTATATAATATATACCAACCATATTTCGATGTGTGGTCGTGAGAAAATGTCGTTTTTAATGTTGTTTCCTAGACATATAGGTACATAACCTCAAACTATTTAAGAATAAAAATTACCAGCATAGAAGTAGGTACTTACATTAAAATGGTCTTCACAAATAAAAGTAATGCCCTTCTCCTAAGTGTATTTTTGCTTGCGCCACCAGGTAAAGTAACAAATATTTTGTCTGGAGTTTTAATAGACGTTGATTTACACACTGGAAGAATGCAATACTTGGAATACAAAGTTTTTTTTCGGCTTTATCCATTTTTAAAGCTTTCAGAAACAAATTAGGTCACAAGAACTCGTAGCGTGATACACGAATAAGAACGTAAACAAATGACGTCACACCATGGGGCAGCCATCTTTACGACGTAAAGCGTGTTTTGGCGGACTTTCAAATTTTATGATTTTTTAAGTCGTTTTAAAAGTAAAGTTTATATTTTTTTGGAAAAATAGGCATGCAAGGTGTTAGGAGACCTTATTTAAAAAGTTATAGCTTATTCCCTATTCTGATGGCGTGACTTTTATCAAAAAATGAAAAAACACGTCAAAAATCATGTAACTTTAACCCAAGGGCTGACCGACCTCTCCTTATTCATTAACACCCTATACATTATTAAATTGTTGGATTCTCATCTACAAAAGATTACAAAAATGTATAATACAGAAGTGAAAAGTCAATCAGTCTGCCTAATACTCTTCTGACAGAAGGTTTGTCAAATTATCGGTGATATAGTACATTCAATAGCCTTTTTGGAGTGCGTCATCGTTTGTGACGTATATCCGGGTTTTGGGTATGTCGTTTATTTTATTTGGTATTTTGACATATAGCTAACCTTAAATTTAATAAATAAAATCATCAGGATCGTATTCAGCCAAATTCGAAAAGGCTATGAAATAAATATAATTACCAGCTTCTTTTTCTAACTGAACATACTTGAGAACTTTCAAAATGCTGATGTTTTCCGTGTATCTATGCATATTTTTTCATTATTTAAATAAATATAACAATAAGATTAATATTCACTTTTCATAAATAATAATTGACCGTAAACAACAAAGTACAGACCTGATGAGAACTGTCAGTGGGACAGTGGAAAAAGACATAAGACACATTGCCGCTACAAAAGGTACGACTGCATCCTATTTTGAATCCCGTAATTTTTCCCGGTTGATAGGTTGCGCTTGTGCGTAAACTAAATATCAACTAAATGATCGCGTGGGTGCACTTTTAATGTATTAGCAGTTAATGAAATAGTTTGAAATATTTGGCGGGAAATACTTTAAACTATTTGCGGTTTTGTGTTTAATGCCTTTTACAAAATAATGTAACCAAACCTGTACAAACAAAGTTCATTTGTATGTACAATTTAATAGACTTTTAATGGAAGTCGTTACATTATGGCATTATGGCATTTTTATTGTTAAAACTAGATGTATCTCATGAGACGATACGAGCTTAAAGATTTCTTTGTAGAACACGAAATTAGGTATACAGGTCAAGACAACTACTATTGCTTATATGTGTATTACACACAATAGTTTTAATCAAAATCCTGAAAACGGCATCATCAGAAATCCTTCCAATGGCGCTCCCTGTAACAACATGTAAAACATTACATGATTTACTGATGCTGCAACCTGCAACCCACTTTAGTGGGCACTTCACAGACCACATGGGCACTTATCCTTCGTCATGGGCCTTCGACGTTAAGCCAACGACGGGAACTCTTAGAAGCTCAAGAGTTTCCTTTCAGGAGTGGGTAAACATACAACACGGCTCTTTCAACTGCGCATGACTCAAGACTTGCTCAAGATGTGAAAACGTGGTAGTCCCCATCTAGACCACGAGAGCTTATTTTCCTCCAATCCTCCCACCACCTCAAATTTAGTAGCCGAGGTGCGCATGCGTCCAAGCAGCCTTTAACCTTCTATTCGATGTGACTGAATGTGAGCTGATTAGTGCAGTTGGTAGGGTATTGAGCTTACAACTCAGAGGTCGTAGGTTCGAAACCTGGTTGGGTGCTGGGTTTTTTTGTTTTTTTTTAGTTTTTTATTTCTTATTTTCTGATATTTCTATACATAGTTACACTTTGATCAACCGGGTTTGGGCCTGGGTTTTCTTGTTTTTTTTTTAGTTTTATATGTCTGATATTTACATATTTATTTCAATACTGTTATGTTACTACTAAATTTGGCAAAGTCTTGAGTCATGCGCGGTTAGAAGAACCGTGTTGTATGTTTACCCGCTCCTTTCCTTTCTGGTAGACGTGTAGATGCCATAGGATCCCGGGCCTTGAATTTCCCTTTGAATAGGATATTGTGATTTCTGGCTGCAGCGGAATCTCACTAATACTCTGTCATCAGTTTATCCAGGCATCGTTCTTGGCTTTGCGTATCCAATTGAACTTATTCGGTACCTCAGTTCAAAAGGGGAATTTGTTCATGTTTTTTTAAATAATCGAATCCGATAAGTACAAGTAGCTGGGTAACTTTATGTTGGGATATTTGTAGTATTTTTAAATTAACAATTAGGTTTGCTTTTTTTTATAAAAATGTTTGTTTTGTTTGTTTTTATTTTGTTGGAAATATTAAAAATACATATTTTTGACGTCATAGGCTTATTTCTTTATCATTTCCTAAAATTTGTATAGCATAAAATAAATCTACTGAATTTTTGACAAGGTATTTACCGATGAAATAAAAAATCGATCTGGCAATGCTGGCTTGCCTTTATGGAATGTGCTGTGAGTCAGTTGGTTGTTTGTCAGACAGACAATAGGGTACAAGCATAAATTTTGCTATTGGTGGGAATTGACGCTTTATCAGGTCTCCTAACACCTTGCATGCCTATTTTTTCAAAAAAAATATAAACTTTACTTTTAAAACGACTTTAAAAATCATAAAATTTGAAAGTCCGCCAAAACGCGCTTTACGTCATAAAGATGGCTGCCCCATGGTGTGACGTTATTTGTTTACGTTCTTATTCGTGTATCACGCTCTGAGTTCTTGTGACCTAATTTGTTTCTGAAAGCTTTAAAAATGGATAAAGCCGAAAAAAAAACTTTGTATTCCAAGTATTGCATTGTTCCAGTGTGTAAATCAACGTCTATTAAAACTCCAGACAAAATATAAATGAGTCTACTTTGAGCAAGTTGTCAGTTTGTGCTTTTACCAAACCTTCGCTAGCCATATCTTTACTCACAAAGTATGAAAGAATCGTTACTGAACGCTGAACTAGTAAATAAAATATATTCTTCCACAAGTTCTAAAAAAATTTCCTCGGAAATATCGAATATTCATGTCCACTTTCCACTTTACGTTGACTTTTACAAATAAAAAAAGCACACACAAACACGTAATGGTCTCAAACAAACATATACATGATATTTTTACGTCGATGAAGCAATTAATATTTGATTAAAATACAATATAAACACACAACTACACATAACCTAATGCAATACCGGCCATATTGACATAAGTAAACGCAAGAGATATGACATCACACGTATCATCGGTAGCGTTCGGAAATCCTTGGGTTGTGGTCGGAATGTACATTGAAATTTGAATTTTATTTTAAAATTTGGGAGTAATTTCCAATGAAATCTGGTATATTTCCTATTATTAGTAATTTTTGATATCATATTTACTATTATAAATTAATATCCATGCAAAATATGAAATATGCGTGTACTCTATTACAATGTCAATGTAATATTATATTTTACATATACAGATCGCGAAAAGTCTATTGGAGACATATGATTTATACAAGTACGACAGGGAAAATAAAAGAAAAACTACTTGAAAGAGTGAGATGAATAATTGTTCGCAATCAGCGCTGGGCGTGTGTTCAGTTCCAGCTACCAATCTGATATGAAAGCAGCGTTGCCAGTTTAGAATGTTTAGTACTTTCTAAGGAATAAATAACTCATTTTACATTTGACTTTTAACACGGGATAACGATGTATTTAGTGGGAGAAAATAAATATTTTCCTTGTCGTACTTATGTAAATCGTATGTCGCGAATAGAACTTCCGCAGCCTGTAAAATAAAAACTTTACAAAAAGTCAAAAATAGTTTAGTCAGTAAACTGTCTCTGAACCAGGCGTTACGCTGGTGGTATAAAACCCAGGGCAGAGGCACGCTAAAATATTTCTTAAAAGCACTTCGGCCAAACTGTCACACGACCTACTATGTCAAAGTCGAGAAACGACGAGGATGATGGTGGGAATGCTGACCGGACATTGTAGGCTGAAGAAACACAATTGGCCTAGCAGATGACAGCCTCTGTAGGTTCTGCCAAGAAAAAAACGAAACCGCGGAGCAAATACTCTGTGAGTGCGAATACCTAGCAAGGGTGCGAAGGAAAACCGAGGGCAGAGAGCTACGTAAGAGAGGCGGTATCCAGGGTAATATGTCTAATAAAAAGAATATAGCTAGCCCTCTAAATATAGGGAGGACCACAATAGATCTGCAAAGGTCACAGTGGGTAAGGACCAGGTAAGGACCAGTTCTACTCTAATCTAAACTGTCTCTGAATTGAATAAGATTGTCTATATAGAAAGGACAAGGAGTAATAAATCATTCATTTAAGTA
>CAJUYG010006455.1:0-12141 GCA_910591675.1 Galerucella calmariensis | reverse complement strand
GAATATTTAAGTTTTTGAAATATGTATACTCAGTTTTGTGATTTTGTTTATTGAAATGTGTATCGGTTAACAACTATTCAAATTATAAATCATAAGAAAACCTGGATAAAAACTTATGATGCTATCCTGATAAGGCAGGTAATTGATTATTGGAAATTTCTCTTTCTAACATTGGTAACCAAATTTGACTACATTCACATACATATCCTATCAGATAGTATGGTGGCAAATAGATGCCATTGCTACCATCATACAAACAAACATATTCCTAAAGTTCGTTTTAAAGGAGTTGGATAGCACAGCAAAGGAAAACGGAGGTCGGGTGTCTCCAAAAATCTTATCTCTTATTTATGTTTTACAATGCATCTATAGGCTAAGAAGAAAGAAATTGTGACCAGGCCACCCGGTAATCGGTCAAATAACAATGGGTAATAAAATGCAAATGAAGTAAACGCAGTGAACCAAACGGTCCATAGTCGTAGAACAAGGTTAGGGTTTATCTATGATTTTTTTCTTAACGTTTATTATAAGTAATTGTGCACTAAGATTAATATATACACACATATGCTTGTAAAAAATAAAAAAATTATAACAAATTATTGCAGGTGAACATTACTTTAACTATAATATATACAGCTTAATTAACTAAATTCTCCATCAGAAAAATCTGATGAATCGTTTTGTCCTAAGCTGTACTTTCGTCGATTAAGTTGTCAAGAGCTTTGCCAGTTTCTGGCAGTCACATTCGCCAAAGAATCTATCAAAAGTTGACGTACTTCTTTGTTGTTTCTGGCAACATAAACTTTGACTTGTGCCCATATAAGCTCTAATACCTAAGAGATCTTTTGTGCCCCCTTACTTCTAGTCTCAGAAACTAGTAGTTCCTTTAATCCTATTTCCCGGAGGAATTTTAGGATGACTGCAAGCTTCAATGTTTCTCTTCTATCCAGTAATCTCCCAGGTGCTGTGCTCTAGGATTCTGAAGTGCTGTGCAGTTGGAAAGTATGTGGATGGAGGTTTCTTCTTCCATTCCACAAAATCTGCATTCTTTTTCCTCCGCTATTTTGAGCTTTTTCAAATGCCCATTCTGGCGACAATTTCCCGTTAGGATTCCTGTTAAAACTCTTAGCGCAGTTTTACTTTGACTTATGCATTCATTTGATCTCAACAGGTTGTAGTCACTTAGAAGAGTCTTTGATTGGATAAGCCCTACTAGATCTTTCCAATGGTCAGATCTTCTATTTTTCTCGGCTTTACCTATTTCTTCCAATATTACATTGGGGCTGATTCCGCAAAAGGGTTCAGGCCCCCAGAAAAGTATTTCAGTCCCCTTCTTTTCTAGTTCATCTGCTATTTAATTTCCTTCTATTCCAGTGTGTCCTGGAATCTATAGTAAGGTGACTGTATTGTTCTCGCTTAGTTCATAAAGTTTGTCTGGGCATTCCCACACCATTTTGGAACTGATTACACAAGAGCTCAGTGCTTTAATGGCTGCTTGACTATCCGACATTATGATAATCCTTTGTCTTCTGTATTCTTTATCAATATATCAATTATGGCGTGGATTTCTGCTTGAAACATACTTGGGGTTTTTCCCAAGCTTTCAGAGTGTTTGATTCCTAGCCCGAACACTCCTATCCCAGTTCCTTCTATTGCTTTTGAGGCGTCTGTGTACCATTGAATGGCATTCTTTCCAAGTCTGGTAATGGTATTTGGATCCCATACCTTCTTGTTGCTCAATTCCGTAACGAATTTATTTGAAAAGTTATACTTTTTACATCATATCGTCTTGTGACATGTCCCATATATGCTCTATTGTGTTCAGGTCACAATGGTAAGGGGGTAAGCGATATACAATACATCTACCTTCTGCCATCTTATCGATTGCAGATTTTTTAAACTTTGCTTTACGCTGACTAACAATTTGCAAAAGTTCGTTTTTCATCGAAATTTAAGGCTCTACTAATAACTGAACTCGGGGAGTGTATTCGATGATTTGTTGGTAATATTCCTCAAAAATGTCAGCCGTTTTTTCTTTTCTTCGTGGTAGTGTTTGCTTGAACTAGATTGAAATTCAAAAAATCCTAGATCCAAAAATCCATTTTCATTGCCTATAATAAGTCTGCGTCCCTTTCCAGAAGAAAATCTTAATCCTGTTGACCAACTCTCCATGACAGCTTGTCGGGAATTCAATATATTCTTATCTTGCCAGACTTTCGATACGGTGTGTCCTTAATTTCATTCTATACTGGTACTTAGGTTTAAATAGGTATTTATTAGGATGTACCTGTATGGGTTACAGGGCTATGGTTTACAACTATTTTATGGTCCGAATACACGATCTGCGCTATCAACTCCATTGGGACAGACTTCGTTTCAATTTAATAGTAAATTTTATCTAATTATACATGATTTTAGATTCACAGCTCACCAGCGGATCTGTGAAATGTGGATCAAAAAGTAGCAATAATTGGTAAATTAATAGAGACTCAAGATTTTTTGTTCTCACAAGCATCACAGACAGTCTTTGACAATCCGGATTCGGCGAAAAGACCTTCTTCTTCTTCTTTTTAATTTATTGGCCTCCACCCACTTAGCCAGAGCAGGTTATTATTTTCGTTATCGAGAATATTCCTTACGGAATGTCTGGAACTTTCCATGTTCCCTCTGATTAAACCATTTTTAAGTTTCCATTGACCATTAATTCTTCTATTTAAGGCTAGACATGTTATAAAACAATACAACATAGGTAAAAATCTTTTCTCGCTCAGGGGCAACTGCCAAGCATTGCACAACCCCGGAATGTTGCCTCGGATTTAGGATAGGGTAGGTATCCTAAGGTAAAGATAGAGGTTAGAAGACAAAGGCAAAGATCCTAAAGCGTTTTCGCAAAGATTTCTAATTGGTTTGAAAACTGTCTATTACTTGTCAGAGATTTCCTGTAAGAAAAACCTTTAGTGGAAGTCGTTTTTCTCTTCAAAAGCCACTAGCTTCCAAAAAAATACAGCTGCTTTGAAATGAAGTGTGAAGTGTAGATTTTTGTAAAGAAGCTGGGATATTTTTCGTTAACCAAAGATAAAGATAGTACAGACAGACTCACAAGTAATTTTGGAAGATTTTCATTTTTCAATCGATACCCTAGAACAATAAATTTTGTGAATTTCATAGTTTTATCTTTACATTACATCCCATGCTCAATCCCTTAAGAGATGGGATGAAATCAAAGGCAGTCTTGTCAGGATCAAACTGGGCGCCGAAGAAATATTTGGCGATGACCAGGAAAAACCTAGAGTAGGATTTCTGACTGGCCACTGTCAACTAAGGAAACACCTCCATACTATGGGGCTAGTGGATACACCTCTATGCAGGATGTGTGAACAGGAAGATGAAACTGTCAGGTATGTCTTATACTCGGAGATATCGTCAATAAGAGAGTGTTCGATGAGTTTTGGCCTACACCTGACGATATAAAGGAGATGTCCTACTTTCATGGAAAAGATAGGAAGGACGATTATCTAGGAGGACAACTCCTCGGGAGGATGTACAATGAGTCACATGTGGCCTGAGTGCTGTGAGCCTACACTCATCCTCCCTACTCTACAGATACAGAAATACATCATCAATTTATACTGTATAGATGGAAATAGTGATTCTAGCACTTTATTTACAATTCCCATTCATAAGTTCGAAACTCGTACAAATAATTAGCTGACATTAAGAAGATTCTTCCCATAAAATCGCATTGATAATGAATTTAAATATAGACAGGATATAGAATATATTAAACGAGCTCAAATGTATTCCGTTATATTCTGTAATCGACAACATCCTGACTATCATCAGTACCATTTATTACTCACTTTCTGCCACTATTATACGTTAAGTATTTTATCTGTTCTGGAAAAACGAATGCAAATCAACCGAAATCGGATCAATTAATTATCATAGTGTGAATGGAAATTAATAAACAGGTATTTAATATCAATTTCAATATTTAATAAACATACAAAAGTACACGGTTGTAGGATTTAGATTATAGATGTAAAATATAAAAAGTAACTGATACATCGCATGATAGTGTTGTAGATAATTATTACTTTGGTTATTACAGTTTTAGCGAAACATATTATTTTCAGTAATATCCTTGATCTATACACAGATTATTGTCAGCCGAAAAAAAACTGTCTCTTGTGGTGTTGTATATTACAACCGAGTGGGAATTTTTTACAATTTTCTCTCAACAAGGATACCTTGCCGAGCTGGTTCTGTTTTCGGCAATCACAGCTCACGATAATTGAGTTTAAACCAAGAAAACAACGTATTGTTGGACTATCCTCCATACAATCCCGACCTAAGTCTTTACGACTTTTCTATTTTTCCAAAGATTAAGAACTTCGCGGCCAACGGTTCCATTTCCCAGAAGATGCAGTCAACGCCTTCAAAAACTCTATTTTAATGGTTCCAGCAAGCGAGGTGAAAAACTGATTCCTGAATTGCTTCCAGCGGGTGCAAAAGTACATTTCTTTTCGTGTCTAATTCTCCACGATTAGATTAGAATTGGAGTGGCTCTTTGTCCTATCCCACTGCGACCTTTGCAGACCTATTGTGGTCCTTCCTATATTGAGATCTCGATATCTAGCTTTATTGTTTTTATTAGCCTGGATACCGCCTCTCTTGCGTAGTTCTCTGCCATCTCCGAGTATGTGAAACCGCACCCTTGTTAGATCTTCGCACTCACAGAGTATGTGCTCCGCGGCTTCGTGTTCTTCCTAGAAGAGTCTACATAGGCTGTCATTTGCTAGGCCAATTGTGTGCATATGTTTCCTCAGCCTACAATGTCCGGTTATCATTCCCACCATCATCCTCGACGTTTCTCGACTGACATAGTAGGTCATGTGACAGTTTGGCCGAATGGATTTTAAGGAATAATTTAGCGTGCCTAAGCTCTCGCTTAGTTAGGCATTTAGCAATTCTACAGGAAGGTTCTGGTTCTATCATGACCTCCGTTGCTCCCTGCTTGGCTAATTCATCGGCCTTTTAATTGCCTTTTATTCCTTGGTGACCTGGGTCACTCTATCATGACTACCTAGTCTGTTGAGGGCCTTGCGACACTCCCACACCAGATTTGACGTTATCCAATAAGAGCGTTTCGTCTTCGTGGAGAATACTTGATTACATTCTTTCTGAATATCCCACAATTTTTCTAATTCATTTTATTTGTTGAATTGAAAAATGGCAGTTCCCTCAGAAAAACCTTTTTATTTTTAGTGAAAAAAAAAACAATCAGACAACCTGCCTGTCGAGAGGTCAGGGCTAGTCAGTTAGTTAGTTCATCGTCTATATTATTTATATGGCAACGGACAACACAATAACTGAGTCCGTTGAATATTCATTCGTTTTTGTATTCTATGTAGATTATTTTGAATTTGCATATTTTTTTGTCGACACTTGTTGACAGTACCTAATTTAATATTTTATCAAATAATATTATCGTACCTTAAATATTCCGATAGTACTACCAGGAAAACATTTATAGTTTCTAGCTGGGTTTATTGAAAGTTAATTTCAACTTCCATTCCATGCCTTCAATAAAGATATTTTTTAGAAGTCAAAGTTCGCGAGGTACTGATAGATTACTACATACTATTCCAGTGACAGGTCAGCCATATTGTTCTGGAAGTCACATATCATATTCTATTTAATTTCAATTATTTACTGGTAAACAACGTATGATATTTATACTACAAATTGTTTTAAGTTCTAAAAATTATCTAAAATTCCATTGTTTTGTAGTGTTGTTAAGTGTGGAATGCGGGGAGAAAGAGATAAGGTATCTTTTTTTTCGATTTCCTGCTCTTTTAACGAAGAAGGGACTATTTAATTAATTGTTTTTGCTTACCGAATAAACCAAATAATGGGGAAATATAAAAAAAAACCTTGGCATTCAAAGTGTTTAAGAGAAACTTCAAAATTAAAAGAGACAGATGACAGATGGTGAAAAACTTGTGGCGATATGATTTTCCCGTTTTTAAACTTGGGACTAATAGTGTATCAGAGAATCTAATAGGTCGATTCTGTGTTTTTCGTAATAGCTTACGAATCTGTAGCTAGCGAAAGTTCTGTAAATGGGATTTTACAGAATCTGCGATTCTGTGATGTCTGTAACTCACTAAATTACAGATAGACATTTGAACTACTGTACGTCAAATTTCGATATTTCTAACCTATAACTTCAAACTCAAACTGTACAAAAATATTCCATTTCTCACTATGTCACGTACGACAGCAGTCAATACACACGAAAATATTTACCAAATCTGTAACTATTTTAAAGATTCCTGTAAGATACAGTTGTACGCAGAATAGAAAATTACAGATTATCTTACAGACGTGCACAGAATAGACCCATAAGTTTCGAAAATATTGTTACGCGAGCTGCTGTATTAATGTGCTCAATTAGTGCCCCCAGTGAAATTCCCATATGATACGACTATGGCTCCTCCGCCTTATTTTCGATAATAATCTGGAATACGTAACATCTAGAAAAAACCCAGCGCATCCACCAGAACTTCGAGAGTTTTCTAGAACTACAAGACGTGCGAGTATAAATAGGCGACGAGCATCGCAGCGGGGTAAGTTAGTCAGTTAGTGTTGATACTGAAAGAAAGCAATCGCGCCTCGATAAAGTGTTTATTAAGTGACTCTCATATAAATTATAGTTAGTGTGTGTTTAGTGTATTATATAAATTATTAAATAAGGACTGTATTTGAATATAAATCTGTAAATATAAATTAATTGTAAATATAAATTAGAATAAACGTTACAATATAATAATAGATCCATTTTTGGCATAATATCCATTTTCCACTTCTAGCTGTGAAGTTAACAATTATTGCTTCTTCTAGCCAACTGAGAAGTTGAATTTTTTTCATTAACCTAGATCAATAATGGCCAAATTCAAATATTTTGAGAATTCAGGGATAGTAGTTCAACAAAAACTTGTGCAACATAATTTTGTATACCCAAGAGATTGTCTTTAACATATTTGCTGCTTGAAATTACCTATCAAGATAAAATTATTTGAATAAAAATGTCATTATTTTAAAATTCGCGCTCAACCAAAAATGACTGATGACATAACGAGTACGTTCATATTATATCGAAAGATGACAGTGTACTTGTCAGTCAGACGATGGAGTAAACGCTTCTCGTTATTATTGTTTATCATTTAAAGTAAAAAAAATATGTACAATTTTTGTAATACCTCCTTGTCTAAAATTTAGGTAATAAATCAATAGAAGGTAGACAAAGAACATTTATTTTCTTATATCTTTCGACACTTCTGAGAAACGATATACATAATATTTTGCAATGGCTTTGTTGAATGAATATTGAACAAACACATCTTGCCTTTAAATAAACGAAAGAACACAAACCCACCCATAGTGTCCATATCTTTTTCGTCACATATTTTAACCAGGCGATAAGATAAAATGCATCTGTTGTTTCTACAAGTTTATTTAAAAAAAAGGGATTATAAGACCCTATTTATAACGTATTAACAGAGGCGGACTAAATGAAAAAAAATACTTTTAGACACTGTTTGAGAAAAATAATTTTAGTTGAGACTAGTATTATGTAAAATGTTATAACTCAAAAACCAATGAACGAATTTGTATGACCAAAGAACAATCTTATAGAGAATTGAACGATCTACAAAAAACGTCTCTTATCATTTTTTGATAAACCTACCAGTTCAATAGTTATTCAAACTCAAAAATACTTTTATTTTATTAGTACATTTTTTTCTTCAAATTTAGGCAGAATGATTGAAATTATTGGATATTTTCCAAGAAAAGGAAATGAAAATAATCCTTTTCTTGAAAATATATTAATGTGTATTAATTTTTGAAAGAGAACGATGAATGTAATTACCATTTTCACTTTAACTACTTGAAAAAATTATTGTGCCATACAAATAATGCACATTTGAATTTTTTAAAAAGGGGAAGGGAAAACTCAATTTAATTATTATCCCTTCCCCTTCTTGAAGAACTTTGATATTGGAAATTTGGCCTTTCAAAACCTTAGAACAAGATTAGATAATAATAGTTTCTTCTTGTTTATTATTTTCGAAATGTTCTTCCCGATTTCTGGTTTAATAGGTATTTTTCCAAAATAAGACCAAACTGGCTAGCCCTGTCCTATAAATCATCAACAAAGTACACCTCTGTCGTCTCCTAATCTTTGGCAACTCATTAATGTGCAAAATAGTAAAGTTGACAAGTCATTACGTGTAGTCTACAAGAAACAGAAGCCACATAATATATCAGATTTTTAATTAATGGATACTGGTTGTTGTATCTCGGTTTTGATAAGATAATGTAAGGTAGAGAACTGTAATTTTCTTGCTTGCTCCTTTCGCTATTTAGAAATCGTTAGTTGCGTGATAAATTACAAAATTGATAATGAGACACAGAACGTAAAAATAATTTACAATATTTTTTTTCGGCCATTTTTTCATATGCACAGATATAAAAAATATTGTGAGCTGACTTACAGAAGATAAGTGAGATTTTAACTCATTCAATAGAGAAGTTCAGTCTAAAATCAGTGTGGCCAACAAAAAGTGTTTTTTTCTGACAAGAATGACAGTTAAGGTCTACCCTTGAAAACATAAGATTTTTGCATGTTTTTTATCATTGCGAACATCTATATTGCTTTATTAAAATAATGAATACACCCCCGAAGCGTATATCTTGAAATTTAAAATGACTTTTTAGCTGAATACTCAACATATCGGTGGCCAATAATCCTAGGAACTTTTGGTATGTCACCATTTCATTTCTGGTTATCTGTCACTGGTTATGTCAGATGTCAGTGGAAAAAGTAATTAGAAGAATAGAGAGTTGTATCTAGAAACGCTACAAAAATCTAATCGAAAATGGACATACACAATTAAATGAATATCAACAAAAATAACTGACATTTGACATAACTAGTGACAGAATAACAGGAATGAAATGGTGACTTGCAAAAGTTCCTAGAATTATTGGCTTCCGATATGTTGAGTATTCAGCTGAAAAGTCATTTTAAATTTCAAGGTATACGCTTCGAGGGTGTATTCATTATATTAATAAAGCAATATAGATGTTCGCAATGATAAAAAAACATGCAAAAATCTTATGTTTTGAAGGGTAGACCTTAGACTGAACTCCTCTATTGCCTGATTCAATTTTATTCTGACATGTAACCGCCTTAAAAAATATTTTGTTGAATGTGAGGAATTATGTGAAATTACACATGTAAAAGGTAAGATATATATATAAGTATACCAGAGCAAATACAAAACTTAAGAGGGTAATATCACCGGTGGATGGACAGCGGAACCACGGTCGGGTACCCACGTGGGGCCTGCCGCGCCTTCTTCATATCCCCGAACCCCGACTATTAATTCTTAAGCTTGTTCGTTAATTCGAGGAAGAAGCCTTAAGGCTGTTTGGCATGTCTTGAAGGTAAGCAAATACGTAGTAAATTTTACACTCTTGTACAAACACGTAGAGTTTGAAATAGACAGAGAGAAATAAATAAAATATTAAAAACCAAAAAAATTATGATACTTATAAGGAAAATTCGTCAGATTCATCCACTGAGTGATTATTTTGATTATTAAAATATAATAATTTTAAACCGAATTATCTGAAACTTGGAAACACCAGCTGAGACCTCTTCTCCTACAAAGTTGCATGTAATTTAGTCCAGATAAGAAATACCTTTCTTTGTTTGACGCCACATTGGGAGTAGGTAATTAATTTCGGTTCAAGGATTTAGCAAAAAGAAGCTAAACAAAGGATTACATTAATAAACTACCTGATTTTCATTTTAAATTAAAATGTATCCGCACAAGTGAGCTTGTCGCTTTTTTTTTGAACATCCACTTAATTTTTGGTTAATGTGTGTCTTAAAGTTGTTGCCGCTATAAAAATATACAAGGTGAACCATGATAACGTGCTGATTAACTTACTAGTTGCTACATGACCTGCTTTTGAGACAGGGATTGAGAAGGAATAACTTTTTTATTTATGAGGGGAAATCAAACTTAGTATCCTGAGAAAGTATACATTATTGGAATATTGGCAGAGAAAAAGATCTGACCATTGGAAAGATCTTATACTTATACAATCGAAGACTCTTCTGGGTGACTGCAGCCTGTTGAGATCAAATGAATGCATAAGTCAAAGTAAAACTGCGCCAAGAGTTTTGACAGGGATCCTAACGGGACATTGTCGCCTGAATGAGCACCTGAAAAAGCTCAACATAGTGGAGGAATCAGAATGCAGATTTTGTGGCATGGAAGAAGAAACCTTCATCCACATACTTTCCAACTGCACAGCACCAGAATCCTAGAGCACAGCACCTGGGAGATTACTGGATAGAAGAGGAACATTTACCCAAGTTGAAGCCTGCAGACATCCTAAAATTTCTCCGGGAAATAGGACTAAAGGAGACTCTCCTCAGAAACTAAGTAGAAGTAAGAGGGCACAATAGATCTTTTAGGTCTCAGTGAATGTCACCCCAAAATACATACATACAAGTATACATTTGGACAGGGATATCAGTATCTTCTAGTGTCCCAGTTTATTCAAGATATTTTAATAATCATCAGTCAATTAATTGGTTCAGAGATCTATATCTATATGCCAAATTGAAGTGGGCGAGTTTCACATAATTTCAAAGTGAAAAAATTGGATTCGTTGTCAGATACAATCGAATCCATTTTCCGTGAAACGTAATAATTTATATTCTGCTCGACGAACTCCACATTCTCCCTCGACCTACACTAATAACATGGTGTATCCCACGAACCATGACAATTTTTCAGGTGTTGCTCTGGTGCTGTGGGAAATATACACAGGTGGTTTCTAACTCTGTGTCCAAACTCCCCCATAATATAATTATATCAATTCCCCGTTGCCGGTGTTAACCAAATTACGCAGAGTTCGTTGAATTTTAACCAAGCAAAAATTCAAAATAGAAGTTTGTACATTTTTTTGCTAATATTTTCTTTGTGATTGAAATTTTAATAAAGAGTGGGATAAAAAATATGTCAAATACGCGTTTTTATATTATTTCCGTTAAAAAAAAAAACAATTTACGACTTCCGTTATAAAATAGACACATATTGGCAACAGTGTTAATGTAAATTTCGATGGACGATGTGTATACATATTTACTTTAATGGTTTTATCTTAATTATGATGGAATAGATAATTGGAATTTTTGACGTTTAAATCGCGTGGGAATCGTTCTTTTGTATAATAAATATGCATGCGTTTTTATTGGAAATAACTATAGTGAATTGGAGACTATAAATATAAAGTATGCGTTTCATCAAACGTATTTGTCGTGCATAAATTTTGCTATTGGTGGGAATTGACGCTTTATCAGGTCACCTTGCATGCCTATTTTTTCAAAAAAATATAAACTTTACTTTTAAAAGGACTTTAAAAATCATAAAATTTGAAAGTCCGCCAAAACGCGCTTTACGTCATAGAGATGATGGCTGCCCCATGGTGTGACGTCATTTGTTAAAGTTCTTATTCGTGTATCACGCTCTGAGTTCTTGTGACCTAATTTGTTTCTGGAAGCTTTAAAAATGGATAAAGCCGAAAAAAACTTTGTATTCCAAGTATTGCATTGTTCCAGTGTGTAAATCAACGTCTATTAAAACTCCAGACAAAATATTTGTTACTTTACCTGGTGGCGCAAGCAAAAATACACGTAAGAGAAGGGCATTACTTTTGTTTGTGAAGAACATTTTAATATAGGTACCTACTTCTATGCTGGTAATTTTTATTCTCAAATAGTTTGAGGTTATGTACCTATATGTCTAGGAATCAACCATAAAAACATCATTTTCTTACGACCACACATCGAAATATGGTTGGTATATATTATATAAATAATACATAGTTTAAATCGTACACACGATAATGCTTTAACTCTTCTTATTTCCTCTGCATTTTGCTGCTGTTTGACTTCATAAATTCAAGCAGCATAAATGAGTCTACTTTGGGCAAGTTATCAGTTTGTGACTATCACGAAGATATGAATGGGGATGTCTTCGAGGAATGGTTTGT
>CAJUYG010006454.1:0-12142 GCA_910591675.1 Galerucella calmariensis | reverse complement strand
CCCAGAGGTAGATGCGACTTTTTTGTAAATAAAAAAAAAAAAAAAATTCATTTGGTTTCTTGACTTCATTTATTATCTCATTAACTTCAATAACTTAAATAAAGTAGGATTACCCGCGAACCGGTAAGACTACTCCCTGAATTGATATTAGTTTTGGTCTCCGAATTCACACCTGAGGTGCTCTCCACATTGAGTCGCCGTTGCAATTTATCTTGCCTTATTGTTTTAAATAAACAATAGGTAATATGTATTCATTATTTTAATAAAGCAATATAGATATTCGCAATGATAAAAAACATGCAAAAATCTTATGTTTTGAATGGTAGACCTTAACTGTCATTCTTGTCAGAAAAAAAAATCACTTTTTGTTGGCCACACTGACCTTAGACTGAACTCCTCTATTATTGACACATGAAATTAATCGTATTTTTTATCCTCTCCAGGACACAGTAGGTTTGTATTGAGCCCACTTCAACTTTATTTAATTTACACTCCCAAACACATTTTTTAACAGACATATTGGAAGGGAAGAAAACAAAAGACCGGAACAGGAAGTCGGAGTCATTACGTTCAAACATTTTTCTTACAGAGAATTTCATTTGCTTTCGTTGACATTGACGAAGTGATATACCCGCCAAATATCAAGCTTATAAGTTTTTCCCTGACACAGCTACAAATATATACATTTTTCGAGATAATTTAGGTACACTAAAAAGTCTAGTAAAATTATTTTAAAAAAATGATGTGCTGTTTTTTCCGGGTCATATATTTTACTTGGATATCTATGCATTCATCGCATAAATCTAAAAGAGCGGTGACAAGCACATTCTTCAGAAAAAATTCTCAAAAGCGTTTTGATAAATTGCCGAAAAAAATATATGAAAAATTTATGTTGTTTTCGGTGAAGACAAGAAATTGTTTTTTTTCTAGAATACCAAAGTGGTATATGGAGTTATAAGATTAAAATATATCTCAAGAGTTTTCGTTCGGACGGATATTAAAAAAACCTAAAGTTCTTTATTCGCAAGTTAATCATGATTTTGATTTAAAAGTTCAAAGAAACACTTTGAGCTGATGTAAGAAACGTTATTTTGTATACTGGCGTAACCAAGTATCTTTCAAGCGGAAATACACACCATAAGAAAGTGCGCCCAGTTAAATATTGATAAAGGATACAGAAGACAAAGTATTATCATAATGTCGGATCCTCAAGCAGCCATTGAAGCACTGAGATCTTGTGTAATCAGTTTCAAAATGGTGTGGGAATGCCTAGACAAACTTAATGAACTAGGCGAGAACAATATAAGTTACCTTACTATGGATTCCAGGACACACTGGAATAGAAGGAAATGAAATAGCAGATGAACTAGCAAAGAGGAGGACTGAAATACCTTTCTGGGGGCCTAAATCAGCCCCAATGTAATATTGAAAGATAAAGGTAAAGCCGAGAAAAAGAGATCTGACCATTGAAAAGATCTAGTAGGGCTTATACAATCAAAGACTCTTCTGGGTTGAGATCAAATGAATGCATGAGTCAAAGTAAAGCTGCGCTAAGAGTTCTAACAGAGATCCTAACGGCGCATTGTCACCTGAATGGGTACCTGAAAAAGCTCAAAATAGTGGAGGAAGAACAATGCAGATTTTGTGGCACGGATGAAGAAACTTCCATTTACATACTTTCCAACTGCACAGCACTTCAGTATCCTAGAGCACAGCACCTGGGAGATTACTGGATAGAAGAGGAACATTTACCTAAGTTGAAGCCTGCAGACATCCTAAAATTCCTCCGGGAAATAGGGCTGAAGGAGCTACTAGTTTCTGAGACTCTTCTCAGAAACTAAGTAGAAGTAAGGTCACTCCAATAAGAAAGAAAAATAAGAAAAAGTTAGACCTGACGGAATAAGACCAGCCCTACTTCAATGGGGAATGGATATTCGTATGCCGCACCTGGTTGGAATTTTCAGAGCCACTTTAGCTCTGAGGTAGATTCCCAGTAAGTGGAGAGAAGTACGAGTGGTATTTATACCCAAACCAGGTAGGAAGGACTACACCTTATTAAAAGCATTCCGACCAATTAGTCTCACATTGTTCTTTTTAAAAACAATGGAGATGTTATGCGAGCGGTATATAAGAGATGAAGTGCTAGTTCACAACCCACTTCATCCAAATCAGCATGCATATACTCCGGGAAGGTCTACTTATTCGGCCCTTCACCAAGTGGTTGGCAGAATCGGAAGATCATTGGACAACAAAGAATCCACCCTGGGTATATTCATAGATATCGAGGGAGCGTTTGATAAAACAACCTTTCCAACAATTACCCAACAACTCAACTCCAGGAATGTACCTCTGGTAGTAGGAGAATGGATACTCAAGATGCTCTCTAGTAGAACAATAAGTATCAATGTAGAAGACATCACAGTAAGAGGACTGGTCATGAGGGGATGTCCACAAGGAGGAGTCTTATCACCCCTTCTGTGGAACATAGTCCTAGACACCCTGATTAATCACCTCAACAACAATGGATTCTACTCTACACAATTGCATACGCAGATGACATAGTTATCTTACAGACTGGCAAATTTGTGAACACACTGTGCGATAGAGCGCAGGATGGGCTTAAATTAATTGAAAAATGGTGTAAGGAACACTCACTGTCGATCAATCCCAGAAAGACTGAGATGGTCCTTTTCACCAGGAAAAGAAGTTTATCGGGTTTGAAACCTTCCGAAATCTTCAAAAGCAAACTAAACTTTTCGAAAGAGGTGAAATACCTTGGTATTACCCTCGACAGGAAACTAACATGGAACTCTCATCTACACAGCAGAGCAAAAAGAGCATTTGTGGCTTATGAGCAGTTTCGGAGGACAGTGAGACGCACATGGGGTCTTTCACCCCGTGTGGTCACCTGGATCTACACTGCAATAATAAGACCCATATTTACGTATGGAGCAATTGCATGGGGACCGAAGGTTCTACAAGCAACGGCCATCCAAAATTTATATCAAATACAGCGAATGGCTTGTTTGAACATCACAGGAGCCATGAGAACAACACCAACCGCAGCAATGGAACTAATTACTGGTCTGACCCCTCTGGACCTGCACGTCAAGGAGGTTGCGTTAATGGCTATGGTACGATTGCGCACGGCTGGTGTAAACCCCGAAGTAGGAGTGGGCCAATTGAGGTTGAGCCTATGAATCCAGGTTTTTGTTTAACAAACTCTACAAAATTCAAATAAAACAGAACACAGAGCCAGATGCTGCAAATGCAATACGCATATATACAGATAGTTCAAAAATGAAAGAAGGCTCAGGATGTGGAGTTTACTCGAGTGCACTAGGCCTAAAGATTAAGTGGGGAGTGGAAAACAATACCAGCGTGGTTCAAACAGAACTGGCTGGTATCTCAATTGCCACAAAAGAACTAACCAGAAGAGGAATTTCTGGCAAAAACATAATAATCTGCACTGATAGTAGACAAGCCCTATATAAGCCTTGAACAGACAACGTGTTATATCGAGGCTAGTACTAGAGTGCCACCAAGATTTAGCTGACGCCTCGGCAGATAACATTATTATCCTGAGGTGGGTTAAAGGGCACGACAGGAGTAAAGGAAATCGCACTGCTGATTCTTTAGCCAGGGAAGCCGCTGGACTAAAAATTTTAGGACCCAGTGACAACTACGGCCTAACGACTTCGACAATTGCGGAACTAGCCAAACGTTACACCCATGCTCAATCCCTTAAGAGATGGGATGGAATCAAAGGATGCAGTCTTGCCAGGATCACCATGGGCGACCCTGGGAAGCTGGCGCCGAAGAAATATTTGGCGATGACCAGGAAAAACCTACGTTTAACAGTAGGATTTCTGATTGGTCACTGTCAACTAAGGAAACACCTCCATACTATGGGGCTAGTGGACACACCTCTATGCAGGATGTGTGAACAGGAAGATGAAACCGTCATGCATGTCTTATGCGAGTGTCCGGAGTTATCGTCAATAAGAGATTGGCCTACACCTGCCGATATAAAGGAGATGTCTCCCAGTGACCTGTCCACCTTCCTGAGTAGGACAGGATGGACAATGACCTAGGAGGACAACTCCTCGGGATGATGTACAATGGATCACATGTGGCCTAAGTGCTGTGAGCCTACACATTCACCCTCCCTACTCTACAGAAGAAAAAGTTAGAAAATTTCATAAATTAAATATCTAATTGCGCGACTAAGGAGATAAATCAAACATTTAAAATTGTTGGAGAGCATACTTGCTCTCGTAATCTCTTTAAATTAAATGCTGGGGGTCTGATCGATATCACGTCAAACTTTTGAAATATCCAAACTATCATCAACTACTTTCGTTTCATTTAAGCTCATCTAGTTAAAAGGTTCCGATGAAACAGGACGGTAATAAGCACAAACGACACATATATTTTAAAGTAAAGGATAAATTTAATGTTTAACCATCCGATCCTGTCTTATGAAATGATTAAGTATCTTTCGTAAAGATAAAGAGTCGTCTGGAAGGGACGGGAGAAAAAAAATTTATTAACGATTCGAAAAAAAAACCTTCCATCTTTTTGGGTCACTAGCTGGATCGTTAAGAAGATGTGACTAATTTTGCTTGGAGCAGTAATCTTGGAATATGTGTAATGTCATTTCGAAGACGGGGTCGGATTTTATCTTCCATGATTGGTTTCATTTGTGTAATAAAAGTTGATAGCAAACAATAATTGTGGTTATATCTTGTCCTTTTCATTACCCATCTTGATTTCTGTTTTTTTTTTACAACATGAAAAACATTTTTGTAAGTAATAACGTCTAATTTTATGTTTTAGATTGTTTTTGAATGTAATTGTGATTTTTTTGGTGAATTCGGAAGTTTTAAAATGTTGTTAAAGTGTTTTTTTGCATGTTTTGGTGTGTTATTATGAGCCAAAGATTGTTTTTGAATGTAATTGTATTTTTTTTGGTGAAATTGGTAGTTTTAAAATGTTGTTAAAGTGTTTTTCTGCATGTTTTGGTGTGTTATTATGAGCCAAAATTGCGTTAGTGGAAGTAATAATGTCTAGATTTTTTTTTTCATATTTTTGTAGAAAATATTGCCAATTTTTGAGTAGCTTTGTTAGTTAACGAATGTTTTTTGTGTACAGTTGTGACTTTTGGGATGTTTTGGTGTGGTATTTTGCAAATTGCTTTACTATGACGAATTTAACACCAAATTCCGCTGGTCGCAGATTCTTTTTTATGTTGTAACATGTTGATTTTGGGATACGCCATTGGCTTTTGGTATTTTTGATTTATTGGTACCTACTAGTTAGGCCACCACGAATTTGTCTAGTTTAGCATATTGTTAGGTTGTGGGAGAAAGACAAAGTGATCTTCTTGATTACTTTGAATTGGAAATTTTTGGAATCGGCATTTGATAGAAATCAAGAATCGAGGTAGGTTTTACCTATACCTTGTGGTAATTTCTTTGATATTGGTTAAAAACCCTTAGTAATCCCAAATTGGTGATTTGTGTGGAGTATAAGGTGAGCAGCCTCCTTAAGATCTTATCTATTCAAATTGATTTATCCATTTTTTTGCCATTCCAAAAATCAAAAAAATGTGTTTTTTTTTTGTTTATTAAAAATAGTTTTCTTTTTAGGGTTCTAAGGTAGTTTTAGAATAGATTTCGTTAAGTAACATGGTCTATTACTCTTTTGTTGTGTAAGACGTATGCTTAATCTTGAATATACACTCCACGCCCAAAACAACAGAAAAACAATGCCTTATAGTAGAGCTGCATTGCATTGATCAGACACAAGAGGGTATCCTAGAGACCGAGGGAGGTCAGAAGTAGAAGTACCTAAAAGAACGAACAACGAACAGGCCAGAATTTTCTTTATTTTTACTTTCGTTATTTGCTATTTTGATTATTTAATCAATTTACTCATTATTTATTTTATAAAATCTGAGAGAAATTGTGTTTTCGGTTTAAGCCATATTACTTAAGATTAAGCAAAATTTCATCATAAGCGAATTTACAATCCCACCGTATAATAGGTACACAAAATATAATATTTTGTGAAAATGTAAACTATAGTACTATAGTGTTGAAAAGTCACTATTGTTATCATCTCTAAGGATTTATTAACTTACTAATTAAGAATTAATTAACTTAATTTCTCACTTGAATATTTTAATAAAATCCATCAGAGTGTTAAACACCTTGTTATAAGTAAACTGTTTACTCAAATTTGATTAAAGGATTGATATTTGCTATTATTCAAATAATAATTTTATTTAAATTTTGACCTCACCTCTTTACCTAAGTTTTTTTTATATTTTGCAATTTAGTAAAATCTGTATACTTTTCAATGACTTGGTTTTGTCTATAAAACTAAAATTGCATGGCGCCGCGGGTTATGTGATGTATTCCTTACTCAACCCCAAAAAAAATGCTCTCCGACAAACAGCTGCCGTTCGCACTTATAACCTTCAGATTATCTTTAATATAGTTATAGTTTCCTTGAGTTTCATAAAGTTATCATAGCAGGGTTATAATGTCTTTTATCGAACAGGTGCACTAGTGTGATATATAGTATAAATTTAGAAAAGAGTTAACCGGAGCTAAATCGAGTGTATTGGGTGGTCGTTCGATAAGATTTGTTAAGATCTTTGATTAAAATTTGATTTACAATGAAACAAACTTGGAATAAACTGCTAACATATTAAATAAAATAACAATTTACAGTCAAACTATGCAGACCATCTTTCTGGGTGAAAATGACATCAAATATTTGTTTTCTTATTTTAAATTTTCATACACTTTCATACTTCCGATAAAAATAATTTACAAAGCAATGAAATATGCGAAAGAGACAGCTTTTATTAAATTTTATTCTAAAATATATGTTGATGATAAAATACGCTGCAGCAAAAATTTCCTCTTTTAAATAAAATTATGTCTTCTCACTGTCTACCTTTCGTCGTATCCGAGCAAATGAGAAAGTGTGAGCACACAAACAATGTTATGGAGATGCGCATATTTTATCAGAGTTTGATGTTTTTTTCGAACCATCCTGTACACACGACGTTTTTTTGAATATTTAACAAATTTATCCAACAAATTTTACGTGCTAAATATGTAAATAAAAGTAAAAAAAATTGTTCCGCCTATGCAACAATTTGAACATTCAGAATAATGTCAACTTGGAGCTTCCACGTGGAAATATGTGGATTTTCCAACAAAAGAGACCGTAAAATTCGTTGCAAAAGAGAATGTCGATAATAAACAATGTCAGTGGTTTTAGGCATATAATTTTGACATAGTATTAGAATCATTCTCGAAATTGGAAAGTTGTTTTCGAAAGGAGGAGTGGAATTTTCAAAATTTGTTATAGAACATGACACGAAAGATTAAAGAGATTGCAAACTGTGCGGAAATAGTATATTATGCAATGAGCACAAAATGGCCATTTTGTTGCGAATTGCATACTACACTTTTTCTATGACAACATATATCATTCACGTTTAATACATGCATACATTGCAAAAACTTAAAAAGAAATAAACTGATAATATTTCATTATTCCGAATTCGCAGCTAAAGGGTTTTCTATCAGAATTAAAATATAAATTGAAGAAATATGTAAATATTTTCTTTATTGCTATTTCTAATAGGTACACAGAAATAAAAGCCTATAAAAATATATTTGGAGGAAACAACTACAAAATTACTTGTTACCTAGTAAAACTTTGACAGAAACGATCTGCTGATATTTCATCAATTTGTCGCTGGACGTCATAATTTGACTAGCCGTAGTCGTCGTGATTTTAGACTGAATTTTAGACCTAACACGAAATATTTCATTTTGCATTTGTTGCTTAGCAACTTGCCTAGCAGCCGATGCAAAAATGAAATTCTGTACAAAATTTGCTTGTTATTGAAGTTACGGTTATAAAATGAGCATTTATCGAGGTTGTCTGTGTACCATTGAATGGCAATCTTTCCAAGTCTGGTAATGGTATTTCGATCCCATTCCTTCTTCTGCGTACTTCCGTAACGAATTTCTTCGAAAAGTTATACTTTTTCATCATACCGTCTTGTGTCATGTTCCAGTTTGTCCGATTTCTAAGAAGTGAGGATGTGGTTTTTTTTAATGTTTCCCTCTCTACTTATATCTTGTTCTTTCTGCAACGCTTTCCACCACTATATGTAGAGGGGTGAGGTTGGGAATCACTTCCAATGCTGCCGTCGGGCATGTTCCCATTGCTCCTGTAATGCATATACAGGCTGGTTTTAGAATTTTGGAGAGGTTTTCTCTCGTCGTCAATAGGCTAGTTCTACTACTCCACGCAATGGCTCCATAAGTTATGATTGGTCTCACTATGGCAGTGTACATCCAGCTTAGGCTTTTTGGGTTACAACCCCAGTTTCTTCCTGCCAGATTTCTGCACACCATTAGAGTCATTTTTGCATTGTATGTAATCTACTTTTCGTGTTTGTTCCACAGGAGTTTACTGTCTAGAGTTAAACCTAGATACTTGACTTCTTGTCTCCATTCAATCTCGTTCTTATCAAGTTTTATGGTTTTGAGGTTGAGTTTTCTTTTCTTTGCGAAGGCTATCTAGGCTAGGCTTCTAGGTAACACGCCTCATGATTTTACACCCAAATTATTAACATATAGAATTTACTCACCTAATGCAGATTTGCAGGAAAAGAGTCACCACCCACGTAACTTCCGCTATCAATATAAATGTTGAACAGCCTCTGGAACACAAAAAAAAAACGTTCAATCTCCACCACTTCATGTTATACAGTGTGGAAACCACTTGTAGAATAAAATTATTTATTACATTATTTTAGAAAATTATAAAAAATGCCGAGACACGTCAACTTTTGAATTGAGTTGTGCGTTATGTAAACATAAATTTAAATGTACAGGGTGACGACCCAGCACTGTAGTGGAACGCGTTTGCTGCGATAATTACAGTCAAGCAAGGTCGGACATGGTTAGTACTTGGATGGGTTACCATTACAGGGAAAACCATCGTATAGGGCCCGTACAGCCTGCAGCGAAACACTTTAGACTACTAGGGTGCACTTTAGACTACTAGGGTGAGTAGCATATCACAGCTCGCAGGCAGTATACCAATGAGCACGAGGTATAATGTAGATATGCCGTCTTTCGGAAAAGACGTAAAACCGAGGACCCGAGTCCATGGATGTTGGGCTCGTTAAAGAACGCTACCACTAGTTGGAACACTAGTGGGTTCGCCAAAATTTCCGGCTAGGGGTAGAGTGCTACCGGCGTCGGTGATTAGCCTCAGTCGCAGAAATAGACCGACGTTAAATAACAGAATGAAAAATAAAATGTACAGGGTGATTCACGCAAGTATGCCATAGTCGGTGTTGTTTTTTTTCTAATGAAACACCCTGTATATTTGCATATTTTTGGAATCCTCTTAATGAACCGATTCCAACAAACTAAATAATGTATGGTCAATTATTATGAATTATATAGGGTGAAATTTTTATTTTTACAGTTATTAAACTCATATAAATAAAATACCTGATGTATTTGAATTTAATACATTAAAATATATGCTCAAAATGTTCTCCACCTATTTGTTAGCAATAGCACAGTCTTCTATAGAACTCCCCTTTAACTTTGTCTAAAGTTTGAGGTGAAATATTTCGTATTTCTGTAGTTATCCTGTCTTTGGGGTCTACAATGCTAGTTGGTTGTGTTGCATATACTTTGTTCTTGAGATAACCCCACAGAAAAAAATCTAACGGCGTAAGATTTGGCGATCTAGCTGGCCACTCAATAGTACCTCTCCGTCCAATCCATTTATTGAGGAAGATTTCATCTAAATAAGTTCTTACCATCAAAGCATAATGGGGTGTTGCCCCGTCTTGCTGGAACCAAACATTTTCATTCGGTCAGCTAGGATCTATTGCGTTGGGATATAAGTTTGCCAACGCAGGAATAACTTCATTTCTAAGCATATTTAAATATTTTTCAGCTGTCAAATTTCCATCTATAAATATAGGACCAATAATATGGTCGCCTATGATACCGGCCCAAACGTTCATCTTTTGAGGGTACTGAGTATGTGTCTCACGCATCCAATTAGGATCAATCTTTCGCAGAAATCCATTCTACGATCTGGATCGTCTTCTGTTAACTCCTGCACAAAGGTTAATTTGTAGGGATGAAGTTTTTCTTTATGAAGACATCTTAGAACAGTTGTATGACTAACATTATTTTCACGGGCAATTTGACGTGTACTTGAAGTTGGATTCTCTTCCACACTTAACAAAATATCCACTTTCACATCATCTTCAACGAAGTGTGGTTTTCTTTTCAATGGTTTGACATGTCCAAGTTCTCTGAATTGTGCATGCATTTTAGACACAGTACATACTTTATGAAATATTAGGCAATTCGGGATACCTGTGATTAAATAAGTTTGCCACTTCAACTTGACTTCTGCTGTTATCCCCGAACGGAATCATCATTAAAATCTCAATTCGGTGAGTCTCAGTTAAATATTTCATTGTTAGGTCGACAAGGAAAGAATGTTTGACAAAGATGTTACTTTTTCAGTATAAACTGTCAACACATCAACAACTGACAGAATGGAAAACAATCCACATTATTTACCGATTTTGTCTAATTATTGGCGTTTATAGGCAATTTTTAGGTATTTATGATAAAATTCATGGGCGTAGCAGGTTTTGTTTAATATACAAATACGTCTAATAATTAGTTAGTTTAGATTTTTGATAAATCCATATTTAGCTCATTTAAAAAAGTACCAATATTTCAAGTGTAATAAATTATTAATTTTAAAATTTCACCCTGTATAATTCATAATTGACCATACATTATTTAGTTTGTTGGAATCGGTTCATTAAGAGGATTTCAAAAATATGCAAATATACAGGGTGTTTCATTAAAAAAAACAACACCGACTATGGCATACTTGCGTGAATCACCCTGTACATTTACATTTATGTTTACATAACGCACAACTCAATTCAAAAGTTGAGGTGTCTCGGCATTTTTTATGATTTTCTAAAATAATGACATAATTTTATTCCATAAGTGGTTTCCACACTGCGTATACATATTTAGATAAAATATTACATAGGGATATTTCATAGGTTTGTGGCATTTTCAAAATAAGATCAGATATGTACTAATGTAATTGAACGGTAATTGATCTGAGAAAACAATCAAAATTCTATCAACTGTGCCCAGGTAATCGATGTAGGTAATAAAGTTGCTGCGCACTTTATTGTATATTTTCCTTTTGGAATTCATTGAGACCATGTGATCCTTTCGGATTCGGTATCTCGGGAGAGTGTTTGAAATATGTTGGGAGTTTATTGAAAATTGTAGGGGCGAGGATGGCAAGTGGAGGCGTGGGAGGATTCGTAGAAGACGTGTATTTATTGTTCGAAATTGTATTGCTACACAATATTAATATATTTCCAGTGGCAGGTGCATTTTGTGAATGATGTCGTTGAAAAATATTTTTTTTCATAAATAGATAAGGAGAAAAGATGTATCGAAACGGACAGATGATCTTCGAGGTTATCATTGAATAACGTAACACTTTAGGAATCGAATTTATTTTATTTTTCAACAAAAAACATGTTTTCGACATGGAATATGCTCAAAATTAGTCTAGAGGGTTTTTTGGGACGATAAATTGACTGCCACGGTCTGTTTTTGTATAAAATCATTTTTTCTCCGATTGGCAGCAAATATTAATTTTGCTGAAATATATCAATCAGCAAAGTATTACTTTTCCTGCCTAGGCAGCAAAGTGATTATACTCAATTGGAATAAAACATTTGATGTAAACATTTATTAGCAATTATTACATAACACTTTTAACAAGAATTTAAAAACATATGTTTAGTTGTTATTAACATTGATGGTAAAATTACTACAATTTTGAACGAATAGGCCACCTTTTCTTTCCTCAGATAGTTTGCAAATACAATATCCTCCTACAGGGTGTTTCAAAAAAAGGTAACACCGTCTCTAGGGTAGGTAAAAAACTGAAAAATAATTGGGGTTTGCTTAGTAAATTTTTTTTCTAACGCCATCCGTTTTCAAGATAAAGGGCGTTGAAG
>CAJUYG010006453.1:0-12142 GCA_910591675.1 Galerucella calmariensis | reverse complement strand
AGAGTGAACCAAGAACCTTCCACACTTGACCTACTACTCACAAATGAACAGTTGTTAACTGTACCTGAATATCTTCCTCCCATAGGAAAATCAGATCACGTTGTTTTTTCATGCCGATTGCAATTTAACTCATTTTGTTATAACTCCACAGTTCACAGTACTTTTTCATACACAAATTACAATAGCGTATTTTCATATTTGAATGACACAAATTGGGAAGATATTTTTTCTTCTGATCCAAGCCGACTTTGGAACTTATTTCAAAAGTACTGTTACCAATTGCATAAAAATGTACACTAAAGGAAAAATGATTAAAAAAGCGAAACTTAAACCATGGATAAATAATCAACTTTTGTCTATGATAAGACACAAAAAACAATTATGGAGAAAATTTAAGAGAACCAATGATCCAAGTGACTCTTCTACTCATCGTCAGTTTTCCAATCATCTTAGTACCGAAATTAATAATGCAAAACGTAATTATCAAGAAACAATTTTTGCTAGTGCAGATGGTAAAAAGTTTTATAAGTACATCCGATCAAATTTGACATCAAAAGTATGTTCCGTACCCCTCCTACAAAACGAAACTGGAGATAAATGTGCCAACAATGCAGAATCAGCACTACTACTTTCGAATACTTTCTCTAAAGTATTCACACAAGAAGATCCAACTACACCATTGCCATACATTTCTGTAAACAGAATAATTGCTTCACTTTCCATCATCTTTGATTCTCAGTAGGTGGAAGATAAACTTAAGGCACTAAAATCCAACTCATCACCTGGTCTGGACAAGAAAGAAAGAGAGTTTGTTTGGAACCAGTTCAGGCTCCGCCCACAGTTGTGACGTACGCACTTAGGCTGTCTATTTATCTCTATGGAACCAAGCGCCTTCAATGCAGTTGGCTGTAGGAGAAACTGTTAACTGAACAGTCTGTCCTCTACTGCCTTATAATTTCTTAAACGCAGTTACTTCCGGTTGGATAGTTGTTACGTCCCTTTTCAAGTTATACTAAAAGTGCTGATCATTGGTTTCTCTAAGTATAAGATATTTAAATAAAAACATATTAAAAAATGGAAAAATACAATGTACATTTGGTAACAAATCTCTTCTTCTCCTGACATTAGGCAAGAACAGCATCGCCACCTTACAGTGAGTTCCAGGACCCACTGGAATAGGAGGAAATAAAAGATCAGATCTTAGAATAATCATCTACAGAGTGGAGTGTTGAATATAAAGCAGTCCCACAAACTTCCACTGGGACAGTCCTGGATTTTTTTTATTTTGAATACGTCAGTTAGTTGTCAGACACCAATACACACTTTTACCAAAAAATGAAACAATGTTCAAATGTTAGGGAAGGTGGCTATCCTCTGAAAATCACTGTGAATATGAATTATAACGCAAAGTTGTTCATTCAATAGAAGTTAAATTGAATAATTTGTGCAAAAATCTTTCAATTGAAAATATTTTTTGCATTCTTTTGTCAGTAGTTAGATTGTAATTTCTCAACTCGCCACTTAAGTTGCTCCATTGTTCCAATTTATCCGTACAACAAGCATCAATCTCACCAAAACCATCTTAATAGCCTTCACTAAGGAAAGAAAACACCCTTAAAATCATTAAACTTGATGGGAACGAGGTTGAATGAAGAGAATGAATCAAGTATCTAGGCTGGACTCCGGGCAGTATATGCATTACATGAGCAATGGAAACATGCCCAACGGTAGCCATGGAAGTGACTCTTAACCTCACACCATTACATATGGTGGTGGAAAGTGTTGCAGAAAGAACAAGATTCAGACTAAGTAGAGAGGCAATCATTAAAAAAACCGCCTCACTTCTCAGAAATCAGATAACCTGGACATGCCAGAAGATGGTATGATAAAAAAGAACAACGTTTCAAAGAAATTCGTTACGGAATTCCTAAAACTCCTCCGGGAGATAGGACTAAGGGACTGGTCTCTCAGACTTCCCTCAGGAAGTCTGTCCTTTTAGGCTTCCAACTCCAATTTTTTTACCTCGCAAAGTGATTTTTTTCTCCTTTGATTTAATAACTAACATAAATAAAAACGAAAATCTCACTGATATGTATTTTGCGAACAGATTTTAATGGGTTCTGCAATTTGATGACGAGAGGGAATGTTGCGGGAAAGGGGATAAACTAAATCAAATTAATTTCCCTCTCAGCATCGAATAAACTTCGATTTTGGCAGACATCCATGTTATTTTGGGATTTATTCGGCAGTCTGTGATTTTGTTTAACGGCCATAGATAGCGGCTTGAATCTAACGAACAAGAACGAGAAAAGTTCCGGTGCTGATGTTATTTCACCGTGCAAAGGGTGAAAGGAATTAAAGGATTTTTCGTAATTGGTTGATGAAAACATTTTGATTAAACGTTATGCTTTATCAATTTATATTCGAGGTACTCCACGTAGCAGTCGCTCTGTAGTTTCCTTTCGTTATTAATTAGAATATTTTGACAGAAATATTATTTGCAATGGATATCAATTACAGTTAACTCTATTTTTGGACACCTGTATATAGCGGACAAATGTATGTATGTATAAGCGACCCTCTCAATAGCGGACCCTCTACATAACGGACGCGGGCAATACTCCACTTGAACTGAATATTTGTATGTTATCTACCTACTTTCATTCCAGAAGCTTCGTGTCTTCTATATAGGCCACCAGTTTAACTAGAGTGATCTTCAGAATAGTTGTGATGGTTGGATCATTTCCACTTCCGTCTGAGTCCTTGTAAGCTCTCACAGAAGCAGAGTATGTGAGTGGGTGTTTCATCGTAGAGTTCACATTTTCTGCACATAGATTCACTAACTTTGCCCATTCTGTGCAGATGCTTCCTCAGGGTAGAGTGCCCAGTCACCGACCGTAACTGTCTCAAAATTTCTTTTACCTACCCAGTTTTAACAGCCTGGACGAGAGTTCCTTATCTACATAATTCAGTAAACTCTTAGTATGGAGGTGTCCTTGTGTCAGGATGCACACAGGATGCACTGCTTTAACACAGTGTTGTCAGATAAGTCACACGAAAGATATTCGTGTACATAATCAAGTTGTTCTAGTGATGTTCAAGAATACGGTTTTAAATTCGCATGCGCATATTTTTTGAAGAATACCTTCGTATGAGCAACTTTTCGGGTAAGCTCGAGAACAGCACCCTGGTGGCTGATTTTGCTTGCCAAGTGGGCAATATTGATGTAGAATAAGATTCACTCACTGCGATCTTTGAAGTCGTTGCATAAAATTGTTTCTCCACGACTAAATAATAACGCGCAAATTATTTTCATATATTTAGCTGCATAATGATATAAATTCTTCACACCAATGAATAATAAAAAGAATTCACTCTCGTTAGCCAATCACATTCTATTATTCTCAGAATTCACGTTAAAATGAATAAATCAAATCGTCTCTTTAAAACGTCAAATTCCTAAGAACGCATATCGCTTCTGACGTGCATCGTTTGAATCGTCAAAATAATTATAAAATCATAATTTTACGTATTATAATAGAAAAAAATGGACAACAGTAGCGATAGTGAATATGTATGCCTCCCGGAATTAATTTCATTTACAAATGTAAGGCTTCCTATTGAAAATATGAGTTACGTATATATATTTACTCTTTACATTTTTATAAATATACTCTATAGCAGGGGTGGCCAAACTTTTGACCTGTGAGGTCTGCTTGTGCTCGAAGATACTTCCTGCGGTCGACTGTAAGGTAGAATTTAGAAGAGAGAAATAAAACATTTTTGTAATAAGTTTGTATGTATTTATTTATTGAATATTACATACTTAATTCGAATTTTTCATTGCGTTTTACGCTTTTGAGTGGATGTTTGACACTGCATATTCTCCACAAGTTTATCATATTGGCGAGTGTACGAAGTAACTGCGATGCGAAAACAGGAAGTTAAGTGAGCGACTGTTAAGCGGGAACGATTTTTGGTTTTTATTGCATTCATAGTTGAAAACGTTGATTCGCAAAGATAGGTAAAACCAACAAATGAAGTCAAATATAAAGCCACCTTTCTTAGGCATGGAAACTTTTCTTCGCAAATCACTTTCCAAAATTCTGTACTACCAGATGCTCTAGTTTTAATCAAAGATGTCATGTCAATGACGGTTTTGTCTTTCCCTTGAAGATTTAGGTTCAAATCATTGAGTTTTTCTGTTAGGTCACAAAGAAAGGCCAGCTTCATGAGCCATTTTTCATCTTCAAGCTCAGGTATATTTTCTCCTATTGATTGAACGAATGTCTTGATTTCTAGCAGTAATTGGCGAAATCTCTTCAAAAAGGCACCACGGCTAAGTCACCTAACATCTGTATTCTGTATGTAGCTAAAGGTCTGAGTGTTCGGCTTCTGTCTCTTCAAAAAGAGCTCGAAATTGACGCCATTGCAAACTTCTGGCTCGAATAGAATTAACTATTTTAAAAGCAATTTTCATAATAACATCTGATTCCAGAATTTTAGAGCACAAAACTTGCTGGTGTATGATGCAGTGATAGTTGGTGAAATATTTTCTGTTCAGTTTATTTTTACTCTTACGGGCTACCTAAATCGTCTTCGCGGTCGACCTCTTGGCCATCCCTGCTCTATAGCCTAGTGGTGGTTGACTGTGGCGCGGACGATCGAGGTTCGATCCTCACTCTGGAAGTTTTTTCTTTTTAGTCGTGGAGAAAGTATAGTCTTTTACTTGTGTAGAATGGCTTGGATGATTCCAAAACTCACTCGCTCCGCTCGCTCGTCTTGGAAACTTCATCCGCGTGAATAATAGCCATCATTCTGCACTCGTTGAAGAATATACTATTAAGTAGAAAGGATGTGATTTCAGTGAAAATAACATTTTTCGTGCATTTCTTTTTAACATCAAAATTCAAAGAAAACAAACAAAAACTCTCTCATTCTCCTCAATAGTAGTTTACCCAACTGGTGCGGAAAGTGATACTTTTCCGCACGCTATTGCGACCAGCAATCGAGTGCGGAAAAGTCACTTAACGCACATGTTAGGTACACTATTTTTCCTACTAGCATGCGGAAAAAAACCCAAAAGTTAACTTAAAGAGACATTTATTGTTAAATACATATCAACAAATTAATTATTATCATTTGACATTCATTTGATTAGGCTTATACCAGGGCCATTAAAAATTTATTTGAAAATACGTTTTTTTTATTGAAAATTATGGCAACATTATAATGAAGTAATCAATTTTTATTTTTATTTATCAATTAATTAATGTGTTTATAACGTAATGATTTGCAAACTCATCAAGTTGCAGATTCCAGATTTTGTACACGTTATTTGTGAATTTCGGGAGCCACATTAGGTTAAGTTAAATACGTCATAATAATAACGTCGGAGTTCAAACTTCTTTATCATTAATATTGTAAATAATGGTTTTTGGCTGATAACTTCGAAACTAATCAATATTTTTCAACAAAGTCTAGTTTTGTAGATCTAGAAGTTCCGAACGTTTTTTCTGTGAAATTGAAGGGTAAAAAGATATGCACGAAAAACGTTATGTTCACTGAAATCACACAATTGTTACCTTGTTAAACAATATTGTTTAAGTTATTTATTATTTATAACAGTCCAGCAAACTTAGTACTATCAATTGAACATCTAAGGAATTGACTACTTTGGAATAAGAAAGCTGATATCGTTCTTCATAAAAAAACTGACGACAAATATTTTTTCTTCGTGCTACCGAAGCAGGCCGTCGCAGTGAAACATATTAATAAGCCCTCTGAAAGTGCACGCTCAGACTTTATCACCTTTCGTCAAATATTATATTTCTTGAAGTCAATTAAAGTTAAAATACTATTAACTCTAAGAAAAGTTGAATTAAATAAAGACCGAAAATAAAAGCACTTAAGGTTGTTCTGAGGACCAAAAAAAACCGTCTTACTTAAACGAAAGTCCATCTATTATTTAAAGTGTAATCGAATAAAAATCAGAGGAAACCAATATTTGTCGATTCTCATCAAGGGAAACAGGAAAGAAGGACGTAACAAATCGAATTTTCCTTCATTTGAAATGTTTAATTAGTAAGAAGGTTCCTCGAAGATCTTTCTATCAGCGGATAATTAACCATTTCTCTGAGCTGAATAGAAAGTATCACACATTTTTGTAACTTTCCAAATAGAACAAGAGAATCTACAATAAAATTGTTTCGTGAAGGTTTTTAAATCCCTAGGATACTGGGATTGGAAATTAATTAGTTTAGAACTATTGAATTTCCATTAGTTTCTGGAATTTTTTTGTTATGTTGCGAAATATTTTAAAACCCTCCACACTTTATTTCTCATCACTACAATACCCTTAAGGAGTGATTCTAAAGGAGCCTTCACAGGTGCGGATCCGTTTTGTGGAATCACAAAGGATTACATAAGAGGGGAAGTCGGGAACTGGCTAGTTGAGGAACACCAACTCTAATGGAGGCTGACAAAAGGGCATCTCCATACTAGGAGTCTACTGAATAAGTTATACAAGGAACTCTTGTCCAGGCTGTTAAAACTAGGTAAGAGATATTTGAAGACAATTACCGACTTCGTGACTTGACACTGTACCCTAAGGAAGCATCTGCACAGGATGGGAAAAGTTAGTGAATCTATGTACGGAAAATATGAACTCTACGATGAAACATCTACTAACATACTCTGCTTCTGTGAGAACTTACAAGGACTCAGACGGAAGTGAAAATGACACCAACCATCACAACTACCGAAGATTCCTCCACACAAACTGGTGGCCTATATAGAAGATACGAAGATTCTGGGATGGAAGTAGGTAGATAATATGGTTAATGGTACAAAGATTCAGTTCAAGTGCCTGGGCTGTTGAGCCCAAACCAAACGTATGAATGAATGAACGAATGAATACCCTTTAGTATAGATAGATACTGACCAATTCATTCAACTTTTTCTTTTTAATAATATATTATATCTGGTATACGTTGCCTTATCTAAAACTAGTGCCCCAAGCTCCTGAAAACTTTTGCTTTGTTCATCATCAGCCGGAATTTCATTTCAATATGAAAACCTGTACTTCAATTGAATTTTTTCACATAGTTGCCGTCATTGGTGAGACATTTATCATATTTAACAAGCTTCTGCATTATGTCGTCCATAATAATGGGTACTTATTGGAACTTTAGTTCTGTACGTCAGGTTATGTTTGAGCGACCGGGGGTCGCGACGCAAAAGATCTGACCGTTACGTTACGTTATGTTACGTTGCTTCGTTATGTGCCTTGCTTGCGTGGGTGTGCTCTCTCCTGAGTCTCTCTCTCGTTTACGAAGCAGCGATTCATATGCTTCGGCCGGGAATCGAACCCGGGCCGCCCGCGTGGAAGACGAGCACTCTACCATTGAACAACCGATGCCATATTAAAATTCTATGCAAAGCTGGTATTCGCAGTGCTGGTGATCTACTTGAATGTCAAAAGTGACATTTATACTTCTCGATCAGCTTAAAATATAATTTGCATTTTGGTGAAACTGTTTTCATGCTATTTATCACTTTTTATATTGTTCTGTTCGATTCTGTTTATTAAAAAAATATCAATCTTCTTATTTTTTTGGTTCCTTTTGTGTAATGAATGAAGTAATATATTATTTAGGACCACTTAAATGTATGTAGGGCTAAGACGTCGGTGAGTAATTTACTTACCGACGTCTGAACGGTAAGTAAATTACTTACCAACGTGTAAGACTTAGAAACCAGTGAACACAACCTACAGACCTGACAACCGATGCTGTGGATAAACAAAAAAGATCGATCGCGCAAAAAATATATAATAAACTGATCGAGAAGTATAAATGTGACATGAAATGACATTTCGTTCATTTCGAAGAAATTTAAATTATTTTATTCGGAATTTATTTCAATACGATCGCGCAAAAAATGGTATAAGCATCTCGAACGTTAAGGGTAATTACAACGTTTGCATGTAGATTCCTCTCGTAGAATTGGACAAAATGATATGAGGATTAAGGGGTGTGGAAATTTTGAAAACTTGAATGTCTTAATTCGATAACTTTAAAATGGATGGATTAATTGATTTGACATTTGGCAGGTTGTTTTTAAATGTAAAAGGGCATATTTTGATAGAAATAGTAGTTTGTGCAACTAGTGTGGATATGATGGCCATATCGCACGAGGACGAAGTATGAGCACGACGCCGTAGGCGGAGTGCTCAATCGTTCAAATGCGATATGGAAAATCCACAAGAGTCGAACAGCATATTTTTTTTACGACCCACTTAAGAAAAAATCTAGAAAATTAAAATTTCTATAAATTGTAATATAACTTCAAATTGAAAATTTAACAATTCAATTTTCTGTTTCCACTAATATTTTTGTGGTAAACGTACAGTTCTTGAATGTCCAATTTGTATAATGCTACGGTTTCCTTTTTTAAATATACTATGCTGTTATAAGTAGATGTTGCCAGTCGGACGCCCTCATTAAGGGTACCGTACTATTATCTGTAATAATGAATATTCTGCTAAATATTTCAAACGTCTACCTGTTGTCGTTATTAATATCAAGCAGAATAATTATTTAAAAATAAAATTAACAATAAAAAAAAACTTCTTCATTGGGGTCTACCCCGTGAGAGTCTGGTTTGCTTACTACTCGACCACTGAGAAATATGCAAATTGTTTATCTTTAACGTCAGATGTATTACATAATTTTTGCTTAAAAGGAACTAAAGTTCCTACCGTGTGTCCCGCGACACGTTCTACCTTTTCTTCTTTAGTGCATGCTGTCATGCTCAATGCAGTCCGTTAAATAAAATTTAGATTTCTTGGATGCCTAAGTAGACTCTAAGCTTTGTGTGGTGCGTCGACATAGCCATGATATATGGCCTTGCCTAGCACTAAGTATTGTCATCGAGACTCTGTATTCGTGCACCGCTCCCAGCATGTAACAACATGTTGGGTTCGCTGTACTGTTGAGAACTCAGTTTCTTTATATCAAAAATTTCTTAAGACTATCCAAACCAGACAGTATCATTGAGCGTGGAAGGGGAATGAAAGAAGTAACATTTCATTACTAATATTAATTTAATAATTGAACAACTTGGAGAAAGTTCAGAATATATTCATTAAGTACATGTCGTTTAAAATTGGAATGCCTGTATCAACTAATACATATCAAAAGATAAGAGACTGTCTCAGTCTAGACAAACTTTCAATTCGTAGATCTCAAGCTGATATAAAATTTCTCCATAACTAAGAGCGGCCGTACACGGACCACATATTTGCAGTCGAGACAACCACAAAAATGTGGTCACGTCAACTGCACCTTGCGGTTGAACCAGCGACATTTTTGTGGTCGACTTGCGGTCATATGAACCGCACGTGTAGTTGAAGCGACTGCAACCACATCACAGGGTGTTGATATATATCCTATATTTTGTCGTATCACCTGCCAGAGTCCATATGGATTTCGAAGAAGAAGCATTACTACTTCTTATGTTAGGAAAGAGGAGAAGAAGACGTAGGAAGGCACGATCGCTTTGGATACATCCACTTTTGGTTGCGCGAAGACGGGAAGGAAACTTTTATAATTTATTTGGCAAACTCCGGCAGGATGACAAAAAATTTTATAATTACTTTAGAATGTCAATCTGTTCATTTGATGAATTACTCAGAATTTCAAAACCAAAAATTGAACGTTGTGACACCAATATGAGAAAAAGTATTCTAGCTGAAGAGAGACTTGCAATTACTTTAAGGTTTTCAATTCTGTTGCTGTAGGATTCGCATTTGGAATCCCATATACATGGATATTTTTGGATTTCACTGATAAATGTATCCGTATCAAAAATATTCTCCATTGCAAACAACTTGTCGATGCACTCCTTTAGGTACAAATGACTTCAAACACGACGGCGCAACGCGGCTCATACGACCACAAGAATGTGGTTCGTGTACGGCGGATGCAGCAGCGACCACTCGGCGGAGATCGACTGCAAGTAGACTGCAGATGCCCGTTTTGACTGCAGTGAACGCCCGTGTACGTATGGTACAGTGTTTCTTATGGGTAGCTTGAGTTCGCCGAAACGCGACGGCAACTCTGTGGTCGGGTCGACCGCAAATTGTGGCTCGTGTACGGAGGCTCTAAGAGCATCCGCCGAGTGGTCGCTGCTGCATCCGCCGTACACGAACCACGTTCTTGTGGTCGTATGAACCGCGTTGCGCCGTCGCGTTCGAAGTCATTTGTACCTAAACGAGTATATCGACAAGTTGTTTGCAATAGAGAATATTTTTGATACGGATACATTTATCAGTGAAATCCAAAAATATCCATGTATATGGGATTACAAATGTGAATCCTACAGCAACAGAATTGAAAACCTTGAAGTAATTGCAAGTCTCTCTTCAGCTGGAATACTTTTTCTCATATTGGTGTCACAACGTTCAATTTTTGGTTTTAAAATTCTGAGTAATTCATCAAATCAACAGATTGACATTCTAAAGTGATTATAAATTTTTTTGTCATCCTGCCGGAGTTTGCCAAATAAATTATAAAAGTTTCCTTCCCGTCTTCGCGCAACCAAAAGTGGATGAATCCAAAGCGATCGGGCCTTCCTACGTCTTCTTCTTCTTCTCCTTCTCAACATAAGAAGTAGTAATGCTCCCTCTTCGAAATTCTATATATGGACTCTGGCAGGTGATACCTCAAAATATAGGATATATATCAACACCCTGTGATGTGATTGCAGTCGCTTCAACTACACGTGCGGTTCATATGACCGCAAGTCGACCACAAAAATGTCGCTGGTTCAACCGCAAGGTGCAGTTGACGTAACCACATTTTTGTGGTTGTCTCGACTGCTAAAATGTGGTCCGTGTACGGCCGCTCTACTCTGTTATAATATAGACTGCCCGCAATTACTATCCCGCATTGGTTTCCATGTCCCTTATAGGTCCACAAGAAATAATCATACTTTTGCAGCTCCATTACATAGATGTAATTATGGGAGGTTTGCTGCAATAAGCAGAATTTTATCCAGTGCAAACAGGTTGGATCTGGATTTTTTTAACATATCTGGGTACTCTCTTAGGCAATTCCTACGAGATATAAAATCTTAGTATAGGATTGGGATTGAATTATTTTAAAATGGTATTTTAATATTGTATTGTGATTATTAATTTTTGTTGTTACTGTTCGCTGAACTCCTTGTCATAATTGTTTCTACTCACATTAAGCTTAAATTTTATTTTACACGTTTAACCTATTTTGTCCTTGTTTTTATAAAATACTGGGTGTTACCCGTAAATAAATAAATAAATAAATGAAGTTTTTGTTTTAGGTAAGAGCCCTTCTCAATCTAGTCCATTTCATTGGTACGTATAATTTTTGTTCTTATTATCAAATTATGCACTTTTTTTATCTCATTTTATTGGCTATAATATTCGAAAACCTGACCTAAAACAGTTTATGATAAGGCACAACACATAAGTATGTTATGTAGTTGAGTGGTCTTCATTCAGGTATAATAAATACACTATATTCAGTATGTTTTTACAAAAACATACGTACGACACTCAAAAACAGAATATCTACATCTTTAGAAAACCCTATTAATGGAATTTCCAGATCTAAAGAACCACTTAACAAGTCCACCAATCAAATTGTACCAATTCCGAATTTAGACAAACCTCATCATCAATAAGAGAATATTTTAGAAATATAGATATACCGTTCAATTCATAGAAAATTGGCAAGACTTCATATTTAACGCATTTAACATAATGTTGGAACCTGAACCAAATTTTGGTAATACCAGATTCTGTATGACACTCCCCATTTGATTTGGCATAGAAAGCTGTTTTGAATGCGTTTTGGGAAAAATTGGTCGATCATTCAGTAAGCATTAATCGGAGATCTTGGCGAGTTATAACTTGTTTTTCAACTAGCATTTCAAGAGACCTCATTCTTATCACTTGAAGGGTCGTGTTCAGACTTTCATGTCAAATTTGATTTGATGTAGAAAATACAACTATATTAAAATTATCCTTTATTTACATTTGAGGCTTATGTACAGCACAAGTTATAAGTAAACAGAAGTTTTGATATGAAACGGTTGGAAA